>PVIJ01000620.1:0-226026 GCA_004024925.1 Scalopus aquaticus
ACATTTTATGGTTTCAGGTCTTACATCCAGGTCCTTTATCCATTTTGAGTTGACTTTTGTGCAGGGTAAATGGAGGGAATTTGAAAAAATGATATGCAGTAAAGCAGGTCAGAACAATAAAAACAAATGTTGAATATTCATATTTGACAGACAATTCAATGATGTAAAACATTTTCAAAAACTATGGACAACAAAACACCCCAAGGAGTCTGAGGTTAAGAGGAAAGGAGGGGAAAGGGACGAGGGGATGCACGGATGGGGGTGGGGGGGGGATAAGATTTAAAAACAAACATTAAGAAACTAAAGTGTTGGGCCTCCCTGGTGGCGCAACGCGGTCAAGTGCTGCACTATGGAGCTGTGGGCAGTGGATGTGAGCTGGACGCCCGGCCGGGGGGATTCCCACATGGCACCGCAGACCTCTTCCGCCTCGCCCACTGCTCCCCTCAGCAGTGTATCGCTGTCAATCTGCCTGTTCTGCTCCCCACTCTGTCTCTGGTGAACCCTCTCACCGCCCCACGCCTCTGGCCTGTACCTCAGCTTGTATGCATAAACAAATAAATTTTTAAAAAAAAGAAAAGAAACTAAAGTGTTTTAAATACATAGTGAAATATAAATGTATTTGGCTCTTAAAAATAAATGTTCTTTAAAGAAAAAACTGACAAACCCAGAAAATATCTAAACATTTTACAGGGAATAAGTTGAATCACTGGAAATGTCAGGTTGCACTTCTAGGCTTTCTGCTCTTGCCTACAAAGAGAAGGATTGTGCTCTTTCACTCTGAAGACTAATTTGTACCTCAGACCAGGAAGGTAGACACTCTGGGGGCCATATATTCAGTACCTATGCAAAATAATTCTGTTGAGGGAATGAGGTAACAAAATAATAATTTAAAAAATCATTTATTCAACATCTATTGTGTTCTAGCTACAGTACTTAGTATTGCCAAGTGTTCTTTTATTTAACCCCAAAATACCACTTAGGTATTTCTTTCCCATTTTATGAATGGGGAAATTGAAGTTCAGTGAATCTAAGTTTTCAGTTCAAAGTTAAAACAGCAGTGAGCTGAAACATTAAAACTCGCAACTTTCTGAATCCAAACACCCACAGGCCTCCATGAAATTGTAGCTGTTCATATTAAAAGTCATGGTCAACTTGTTACGAAACATGAGCTTTAGGGAAGTGGGCAAACCACAAAATACAAATAACTAAATATCAGCCAAAGGCAAAAAACTAACTTTAATCATTTTCCAGTTGACTTTTCACATTGGAGATTTCTGTATATCCTCTCCATAATTTACATGAATCTGTGAATCAAACGGCCTACTTAAAAGGTTTTTTTTAGCATGAAATTTTGATGAATGTTTTCCTTTTATTTTTTTTCCTGGTTGTAATTCTATCCTCCCTATTGATGAAAACTGATAATATACATCTAAATAGGAACAGCAACAAAGAAATGAAGAAAGGACAATAGTAAAGGCAACTTGAATGTCTGAGTAAAGGGAAACACTGGACTTTAAGAGCATGTAAAATATTAAAAATGAATGACAACTTCTACTTCAAAATAAACTATCTCTGCTGACATTAACATGGCTGATGACTCTTGCCAACATAACATGTTTAGAACTCAGTGTTCTTGTCCATGCAGTATATCCACTCCATCTTCCTTCACTCAACTAGCTCTTATACATCCTCTAAAACATAACTCAATCATCCCCCACATTTCTAGATTGGGTGACTTCTATCTGCTCTGTATTTCTATAGCATAACAGGGTCACTGACATGACCCCCAAGACTTCATATGCTGAGGTCAGGGCCTAGATTTTACTGTCTTTATTCCCTACCTGGCATCCAAGACACAATGATACCCAGCAATTGTCCAAAATGATTTTTTCATCTTTATAAATAAGTGTACAGATGAATGGTATGAAAAGTTGGGATGTTAAATCATGATTTAAGTTAATGTTTTAATCTATCTGCAGCAAACTGCATATTTGCAGATAATAATACCCAACTATAAGAAGGGCCCAACCCCAAATTGTGTAAATTAAGGCCAATAACATAGAACCAACTATCTATGAAATTCCTTTCCAAGAGAGTTAGTTCTGTTGCCTTTCTGTAGGTCATCAAACAAAAATTCTCAAGTCCTAGAAGTTTCTCAAATGATGTCATTGGTCGGTGTCATTCAGCACCTACTAAGCTGTAAACGTGCAGGCTCTGTCCTTCATTTTAAACAATCCTAAATAATTCTAACCTCACCATTTCCTACTTGGTGTCCTTTATTCGCAGTTTCTCCCAAAATGTGTTTTTAAGATGTGGGCCATCTCCATAACTAAATCATCTTAAGTAACTATTTCACACAAGAACCTCAGTCTTCTCTGTCTGGCCAACTATAAAGCCTGTCATGGCTTCATATGAGAGCGCACACAGAAATCCAGAGCATGCCAACACAAAGGTTGGCAAGACCTACACTGGGACATCCATGCAATAACATCCAGCTTTGGAAATTCCAAATATGATTCATGTGTGGACCAGCGAGTATTTCACTGGTGAATGGTAAATAAGTCTCTATGGGATGTTTGAAAATAATGTGTCAAATGTGGAGTAATCATAAAAGAACCAACTTATTATTAAGAAAAATAAAGAGTTATGGACATAAGGAAATATTAGACCCTACTACAAACCTTACCTTCAGTCATGAATGTACATAAGTAAATGAAGCCGGAAGGAGACAAAGGACAAGGAGTCTATTGGTGGAGAATTCCTAGCATTTTACTCTGAGGGAAAAAAGAACACTCCTTCTTCCTAGCCTAGGAGCCTTGGGGATCCAGGTAACATGCTAGGATACTTCCTGAAGCCTGGTTTTGCTGAATCAGCACATGAGTTACTTCTGAGAAGATCCCATAAGAGTTTCTTTCCCATTAGTTCATTTATTTTCCCAAAGCTGCAGAAGAATGTCAAAACACCAGCAATTATTCCAAGGCCTGAACGTCTCAAATAACAGATTTCGCTGCCATATCCATTCTCTCAAAACATGAATTTTGTCATGTCATCCTCTGCTCAAGGACTCACTCTTGCTCTCAGATCAATCAGCTTGTGCTATTGCGCATCCTATTTAATACACAAACCTCCATCACATCCAGGAATCACCAAGTAATTCATTTCTTATTCATTTTAAAAAATGTTTATTGTTATTACCGCAAAGTGGCCAATGCTGTGTTGGGCACTCGAGGGGATACACAGGTGAAGAAAGCATGGTCCCCGTTCTAGAGAAATGCAAAATTTCCTGGAGCTGGCAAGTGGGTAAACAATAGTTACAACACACTATGCGAATTCTGTGAAGTCTGAAAGAAGGCGTGACAAAAAAGATGACACATGTCCTGAACTTCCAGGGGTGAGCATGCATTTGCCAGAGGACTACAGAGGAAGGGTGCCTCAGGCTGAGGGCACAGCATGTGCTGTGTTGATCTAAGTAGAACACAGAAGGAATGAGAAAAAGCAGATATGTTTATTATCATTTGGTATATTATTACGTGCTAGAGATTATGTCAGTTTTAGTAGAGATCAAAAAGACAGTCTTTGTTCATGTTATCCCACTACTTTCTCCAGGTGAAAATGGAGGCAGAAAAACACAGACCCGGAGAGAGATCTGAGCCAGAATCGCCGCTCCACTGACAACTGTGTTGTAGCCAAATCAAGGCAGAAATGTTCCGTCTTTTCCCAACCCATTCATTAAAAAGAGATTCTAGCTGTCTTCCTTCCCACTAAGTCCAAGGAAAGTCTTACTCTTTAGAATCAGGTCTTTGGGGCTTTGGAATGTAGAGTCAAGACGGAGTCCCATAAACTAGGTCAAGAGCACTGAGATAAAGTGCAGGATGAGATCACAAAAAATATGCAGGAATTCACTGCTATTGCATTCTAGATATTTAAGGGAAAAAATTCAGTTACTCTAAAACCGATTTCTTGCTGTACAGTAACGACTTGTCCATTTTGTTCTCTTCTGATTTTTTAACTTAAATACCACCTGAGAATGGGCTCTATTAGCCATGGAGCACCTAGGAGCAGATTGTAGGAATGAATAAATGTAATCCCATTTGCTAAGCTACCTTGAGATGGTTTTTCTCTCAGGTGCATATCAGAGCTCTGACTAATACTGAGACTTCACTCAACTCCCTTCCTCCCTAGTCCATCCTGACTTCTCTTATGCCTACTATGCTATTGCCTACATTATAAAACGTGCCTCTGACAATGTATGTTTACCATTGTTGTGTGATTCTTTTTCCCCAAACATTGTGTTTCTTAGTACCAAGCTCATCACTAAACTCATAGTATGTGCTCCATAAATGAATTGAGATCAACTGAATAGTCTCATGAACTAATAGAGAAATGGTCTTAGAGAATCATCAGTTGGAAATTCTTTGGAAACTCAGAAATGTATATAGTTTTATCTTTCTGCACTAGTGTTCCCAAGGGAAGGCAGGAAGATGGTCATATAAATGTACAATGAAATTCTTCCTGAGTAATCCCCAAATGGCATAAAATCAAAAGTGCCCTCTCATAAGCCTGCATGTGTACAAATACACTCGCCATCCCGTGTTATAAGGGAGTATTCAAGCTCAGGAATCCTGAGTCCAATTGAAATTCACAGACACCAGAGTATATCATACAATTTAAACTTAATATGAATTCAGCAATAGATATAAAACATTTCAGAAATATGTACCACTTGTGACCCAGCAATTTTGCTTTGGGTAATTTACCCTAAGGCAAGAATTTGGAAATGTTTAGAGATTTACCATGAGGATTTTCATTAAACATTGTGAAAAGTTGCAAGAGATTGAAAGTTGCAGAGTAGCTATTCATAAGGAACCATTTAGGGATATTGATACCCTATCAATTTCCATTGATTCCACTGGGATTCCATTTTTTAAAATCCTATGACAAATAGATGTTCACACTACTGTTAAGTGAAAATAAGTGGGTAGCAAGATGGTATGTATATGGAATGGCACCATTTCTTTAATAAGTATACTTAAATTCACTTACGTGTCTACATATGTGAACATGAAAAGGCTGGGAGAACATACTTCAAAATGTTAATTTTGTGTATCTCTGGATTAGAACATTATATGTTTTACCTGCCCTTTTTAGCTTATTTTTGTTTTATTTATGTGGGTGTTTGTGTTCTTAGAAGAAAACAATATAGCTATTTTTTAAATATATAGGAAAATGTTCTTAGAAAACATCTAATCCAAAAATCCTTATGTTGCAGAGAAGGAAACTGAGGCCAGAGAAGTTGTGCAGCATGCACAAACCTCTACAGTTAGCAAATGGGAAATTTACCCCCCATGCGCAAGGCAGAGTTGCTTTACAAGGCCAGTTAACCACCACTATGGGCATTCCAACTCACTTCATTTAACTCTGCATTGGGAAACAACCCTCTGAACACAGCACAGTTATATATGGGAGCAGTAGCAAACAGAAATGGCACCTTGATTTCATCTCACACATTGGCTTCGTTGCTTTAAAAAATAGTGCTGACATTACCTTCTGGCATTGTATTATAGGGTGGGATTTATTATGGAACTGGGACCAAATGCTTCAATTAATAGGCAGAACATAGGTTTAATATTAGTGGAGTCATATTTTTGCAGCTGTTCTAGTTTTCAATTTTTCCAAGCTTAATTTCCTACCTTTGTGATTTTAACAAATGGAAAGATTATGTATGTTCATTTATTATAATTGGCTATATGCTATCACTAACTTACAAAGATTCAATGATTTTCAGGAATCATAACAGACCATGACCTATAAATTCAATTTCCAATGGTAAAAATCCCCTGACCAAAGTGGATGTTGATGACGGACTAATGTGCTCTGTAACAATTTGTTTTGAGCACTGAATTGACCTGTAAGTGTTCCAGATACTGCCTGACGAAAATGGGTTTTATTATTTTCCATTAGCAGCTGCTACAGCAAAATGAACGGCCAGTCCACAAGGGAAATAAAAGTGCTTCCCTCTTCTCAGTAGCCTCTGCTGCAAATGTAAACAAAGCCAGCTCCTCCTTCTCCCACTTTCCCTCCCCCACCCTCCCACACTGAAGCTTCCACACCCAAGGGCCATGACTGTAAATCCTAAACCATGGGATAGAATTAAAGCTTCATGGCATTTACAGAAAATATTTACAGAACACCTACTATGTGCTCAGCATTTTCCTGATGTTGGTATAAGGGAAAGTGAGGAGACAGCACAGGGAAAGTAAAACATTGGAAAAAGTGCCCCCTGACCTGCAAACTCATTGAGCCATCCTCATCAAAATGTCAAGTGCCTTTGCTGTTAATACTTACATGCATATATATCTCATATAGCATCAGCCTTACAAAATAGATCTCATTATCCCTGTTCTATATATGTTAGGGAAGTAGGGAGACAAAGAAAGAAAAGAAACCTAAAAAGGGAAAGGATGGACACAGCTAATAAATAATAGAGTTGAGTTTAAAACCCAGGTTTGGCACTGAAGGCCGTACCCTTAAAGATGCCCTGAACTGATCTAGTCCACAAACCACAGCTAGTGAAAGGCAGTGTGGAGTGTTTGGAAACCTGAGATTCTAATCCCAGCCCAAGCACCTGGGAGCTCCTTTTGATTTGAAACAGGTGTCCAAACCTTAGTTCACCTCTAAAAGGGGGTGATAACAGTTTCTTCTTTACATAGTGTAAAGTTTAAACAAGATTTAATGAAGTCATGTAGGTAAAAACAATTCCTGATACATAGTAGTACCAAAAAATGTCACCTACATTTGAACAATAAAAAGTGTTCTAAAGATGAGGGAGTTAGAATGGTCAAAAAATTGTGTTTAAAACTAGATTTAAGCAACTGAAAATATTCCATGGCTAACTGCCTGACAGCATTGAGCTTGCAGAAAGTCCGTTTGGCCATTGTAGTGATCTCCTTTATCCTTGCATTCATGAGAAGTCACTCAGTGCTATCTTTGATTCTACAAGTTAACCGCAAGCCTCTCACAATCTTAACAAAACAGGGCTATAGCGGTGCTACAGAGGGTCAAAGAGCAGTGTCAAGTTAGAGGACAGGTCACTGTCTATGAGTTCTCACCCATGCGCTCAACTGCAAGACCACTCAGACTCAGGGACAATAGCAATGGGGTTTATTTAACAAACAAGGGAAACAAAGAGTCCAAGACCACAAGTGGCCACTATCTCACCCCAGATAGTGTCCTCAGTGTTCAGAAGTCCCAAACTGTGCGAGATGATGCTGTCCTGTCTACAAGGGCCTGGAGCTCATGCCACACTGGCAAGCCATGGGCCAGGATCCAACTCACAGTGCCAACTGGAGGTGCTCAGGGTGGGCCTCTGAGGGGACACAGCATCAGTCCACAGGGACAGACTAAAGGCCAGGCCGCATAGCACCAGACACCGGACCAGACAGCAATGGGGGCAACAGCACCAGGAGGTGGTGCCAGATGATCAGAAGCAGTAGAAAGTTCTCAAAGGTGACCTGGACACAGAATGCCGGTCACCTGTTAACAGTGCTGGACAGCACTGGCTGGAAATGCTGGTCACCACCAGCCACCAGGACATATCAGTGTCAGACATACCAGTGTTAACTTCTCTTTGTGAACTATCAGAATGAACTAACAGCACAACAGCTCTTTGAGAGCTGAGGCCTTTCATAGGCCAAGGCCTATGGTGCTCCTTTCAGGCAATGTCACAGGCAGGGCTGGAGGCAGGTGCAGTGGCCAGGTCTCTGAGATCTTCGGCTTCTCTTCTTTCTTCAGAGGTTAGCTACTGGATGCTTCTTTCTCTGGAGCTCAGATTCTGATCCTTCTTCTTTCTTCACAAGCCAGAAACAAAATCAGGGGGCGCCTAAGCTGCCTTATATCCTCTTTCAGGGTCCCCTTCCCTAAGCAACTGAATGGACCAATCAGCACCAATCAGCTCATTTCCCATTTTCAATCTGAATAATTAACTAATGAGCTGAGCTTGAACCTGATTGGTCTAGTCTACCATCCAGGAGCCAAATATAAAAGGGAAAACTTGGTACAAACACAAATCCAACCTGCCCTGATCCCAGGGCAGGATCGTAGACTGGAACTCGTCTCTGTACCAAGTACCCCTTCAGTGGGACCAACTGTAACAACATAACAGGGGTCCCAGCTGCTGTAGGGTGGGCTCCACTGGGAGCCCACCATGTTGGCCCAGGATCCACAGGCCTCTCTACTGCCTGTGGCTCCATGGACCCTAAACACTGGAGCTGGCCCAATGGGGCGCCTCCCTACAGCCCTGAACCAGGGGCCTTGGGGTTTGCTGTGCCTCCTCTGCCAAAGTTTGCTCTGGCACAGGGCAACCCTGCCACTGCAGTCCCATTGGCACTGCATGCCCTCAGTGTGGCAGGGGAACCACTGCCACCCCCCTCACTTCCAATCTCTGTAAGGTAAAATGCCCACCACTCACTGCCACCCGCCAGTTGTGCTGCCCAAAGCAGCTCGCTTCCATAGCCAGGCACCAAACCCTGCCCACTGAGCTGGGCTTCCATGTAGTTGTCTTGCAGCCTCCCACTGCAGGGCAGCCTGGGTGCTGCCCAGAGGCAGTGCTTCTGGGCAGCCTGCAGGGAAAACTCCAGCCACTGCCCCTGGAGCATTAGGGGCCCAGGTGCTCAAAACTGACTTGCACTGGGAGCAGGGCTGTCCGCAGGCAGCATGCCCTGTCGGGCGAGAACTCCCACCACTGCCACTGCTGCCCCTTCTAGAACAGCATACAGGGCCACTGGAAAAGCTGGTGGGACACCACCACAGCCCACCGCTGCTGCCAACCGCTTTCGGCTGCCTGCACCAGCCAGCCCTCCATCTGTACTCACTGGGGCCCACTGGCACCAGCAAAGCCTGCACATCCCATCTATTAGGTGTCAGGAAAGAGCCAGTTTTGCCCCCTGTTTTGGGCTGCTGCCACCTGGTTTCATTTACACTTTCGGCATTTGCTTCCTGCAAATTAATCCCCTTTCTGGCAAATGCACACTCACATTCATCGCAGTGAGCTACCTGACCATTTAAAGTCATTTGTTAAAGAACTTATTTTCTTTCCAGAGAGACAGAGAAAATTCTCTAAGGTGTTATACCAAAAAAAAAAAAAAAAAAAGGAAGAAAAAAACTAACACCCTCTCCTCTGCTGGCTTTTTCCCCCTCTTGCCTGCTAAATGAAAGTTTGACTCAAAGTGCTTTTCTCTGACCTCTCTTTACTCACTACTGTCTCCCTGAGTGATCTCATCTAATTCCATGGCTTCAACACCCACCCAGGACATGCGATTCCTAATCTTCCTCTAACCATGACCTCTCTTCCTCAGCTCCTGTTCTGCATACTTAGCTGTCTGCCGACCAGCACTACCCAGACTTTGCACTGACACCCAAGCTGAGAACTGCATTTCCAAAGCCTGTGTGTCCTCCTGTGTCCCTGTTTGCTCAAGTTCCCACATCTTCCCAGTCTAGATCAAAACTAGCAGCCACCTTTACCTCTTTCTTCTTTGGTGTCCTCTGCTTACAACGTTATCGATTTTCTCTGAGCCACTTCACTGATCATTGTCCCTTTCGCTCCATCATTTCTACCACTGTCCAAGCCAAATGCATATTGTAGCTCATGTGGATTCCCACCACAGCCCCCAAACTGACTTTCCTGCATCTAGTCTCTCTCTACTCTAATTCGTTTTAGTCTTTGCTGACAGATTAATATGATTGCTAAAATATAGTTCTGATCATGTCTTCCCACTACTCAGAAATTGCCATTGTTTACTGACAGAAGAAAACAGGAATTTACAAAATGTCCTCCAGGGTTCAACTGCTACTAACCTTGCGGGCTTTATGGCCACCAGCTCCTCTGCCCATTCCCAGGTTTCAACCAAACAAAACTATTTGCATTTCAAATCATTTCTTTCATGCTATTTCCTTGCCCCAAAGGCCCTTCTTCCTTATAAAAGGTTTTTAAAACCCTTCTTCACATCTGGGCCCTGCTCAAATGTCGTTTTCCTCTGACAACTTTTCTGGTTTGCATCCCTGTGGCAGTGCTTGTTGCCCTGGAGCAAGCACGGTGCTGACATGTGTGATCCTGCACCACACTTTACCTCCCAGGGAAGAATTTGCCATCAGTGTGCTTCCACTTCTTCCTTCCCAGGTTTCATGTCATCTTGTCAGATGTTTTACTTCCACGTATGTTACAAAACTAAAACATAACTATTAGTCTTGTGGTAAATATTCTGAACAACTTTTAAAGATACATAAATTAAAAAAGTGAGGATTTACATTGAGCACACTGTGACTTCTGGTGCATTTAACCTCAGGCCTGTTTTACCCCACCATAAGGGCAAGTCTCTGTAAGGACTACCTGGTGCCCCATGAGTCATGAGGTGTCCAGTGTGGCTGCTTGGAATAGGAACAACTCCCAGCCCTGCAGGACCCTTGAGGACTGGTTCTTCTGCTCCTTTGAGTGGTTCTCTCCCAACCAGATCATCCTCTCACCCACATGCACCCTTCAGTATGCAGCTGAGAACTCCAGGAGGATCTCTGACAGAGCTCTAGGATCCTCACTCTGTTCAACTCTCACCTCTGCTGTGACCCAACTTGCAAATTCCAGCTGCCTTGGACTCCTTGGACAGAATTCCAGCTTCAACTCAAGGCCACTGTCAAACTTTGCCTCGCTACCCTCTCACTCTCCAGGCAATCATAGGGCTCACTCCTTACCTGCTTCCCATTGATGGAGGAAATAGAACTTAATGGAATGGGTACCACAAGACAAACCTGACTCACACAAGGAGGTGGGGGGTAGAAGTGTTGGGGGTAAAAGGACGGCCTGAACAAACTCCACAGATAGGTATTTACAGACCCCACCTCCACCTCAGACCAGAGAGATCCAAGGCACCTAGGACTACAAATCCCATAATGCCATCATCACCGAAGGGAGGATGCTGGGAAATGAAGGTGGAGTTAAGCAGCCATGTTTTGATATATAACCAGACATGTGGGCTTTGGGGGTCTCTTGGCTGTTTGCTGGGTTTTGGTGTACCATTGGGATTCCAGCTCAGCGGAACTGGTATGACGCATTCACCAACTTTTTCTTTTTTCCCATCTTTTTGTAAATAAACCCTTTATTAGTGTTATTGTGTGTGCCTGCAGTTGTGCATGGTCAGGCACCCCATTTTATACTGGGGCTACCCTGTAACAGAAGGAATCAACATAGCCATTAGCACAGTGATAACCAAAATCCCTAGGTGCCACCGCCTAAGTTGCAAAGCATAAGGCCCAGTAGGTATCAGATTCCTGAGCAGAAAGTTAAGATACGGAGATTGAGCCCATTGTAGAATCTCCTGTCCCCTTTCAAATTCTAGTTAAGTTATTCAAAATCATCAACAGAGGATCCATCCTTCAAGATGAGCCCCTCCTGACTGAAAGAAGAGGATAAAACCTAACCTGGCCCCTCAAAGGGGCAGCTCTTCCTCCCCGCTTGTGTCTATGCTAGCGTTCTTTACTGTCCTATCCCTTTTCCTAATAAACCTGTTTAAGTATATCTAACGTCTCTGTGTCATAAAGAAACTAGCTTCGCACCACTGAAGGGGCGCTCTGGTAAAACCTTTCCCAGAGTGAACCCAAGGATCCTGCTCTCAAACCCATAAACTCCAAAAACAACATTACCATCTCTCAGGGATCAGTGCCCTTCTTTACATTTTCCGGTTTTTTGTTTTTCGTTTGTTTATTGAGATGATTTTGGTTTACAATACTGTATATTTCTTAGGAGAATAAGTTCTTACCGCTTCAGATCTATGTTACCGCACCACACCCACCACCAAAACACCCATAAAACTCCCTTTCTTAATTCAGTCTTGAAAACTGGTTTTCTTTTTTCATGTTTGAGCTGTCTTTTTAGTTGTTTCAGGCAGCAGAGTAAATACAATTCCTATATTCCTTTGTGACCAAAGGAGTGGTTTCATACAACCCCAAATTTAAAGATCCCTCCAACTATTATTTAGAGGAAGTTCCTGAATCAATTGAATTAATTGACTTACAAATATGATTCAGGTGCCAGGCATAAGTAGACTACTTTGTTGACGGTGTCAAAACCAGGGCTAGTCCCTCCTGGGAATCCCACAATTATCACTTGCAATTTTCTCCAAGAAAATTTTCTCAAGACCAAAAATAAAGAACTCTGGAGACATATCTAGAACAAAGTCTTGAATACCCAAGTCTATGGGATGAATTCTTTGACTGATGTGAGGAGTGACAGGTTAATTTCCTTAATTATAATGAACTTTGGCAACCAATTGTTGGGGAAGAAAGGATAGCCTGAACAAAGTCCACAGATAGGTTTTTACGGACCCCACCCCCACCTCAGACCAGAGAGATCCCAGACACCTAGGACTACGAATCCCATAATGCCATCATCACCAAAAGGAGGATGCTGGGAACTGAGGATGGAGTTAAGCAGCCATGTTTTGATATATAACCAGACGTGGACTTTAGGGGCTCTTGGCTGTTCGCCGGATTTTGGTGAGCCATTGGGATTCCAGCTCAGCAGAACTGGTAGGACGCATTCACCAATTTTTCCTTTTTTCCTTGAGTTGTTTTTTATTTCCCCTCCTTTTGTAAATAAACCCTTTATTAATTTTATTGTGTGTGCCTGCAATTGAGTCATTATAAGTCCCTTTCAAGCGCACGGGTAAGGACCCACAGTCAGACACCCCATTTTATATCAGGGCTGCCCTGTTACACAACTAGGTATCTCAAATCACTTTTCAAACATGAGTATACCAGGCTACCATATTTCTAATGCATATATTTTACAATAAACCAAAACCCAGGATGATATACATATATATGTATGCAATAAAGGGCCTTCCTTCATCTCTTTCCAAATTCCCTTATTTTTTTCTATATTACATTTACATTCCCACCTCATCCAAACATTCTAATTCCTTAACTCTTTCCCCAGGCACACCTGGGGGTTGTCATAGTAAGTGACTTGTACAAACACAGCTTCTCAGGTGGTTTCATCTCTTTGGCAAGTTTCAAGCCCAAGTAAAACTATGGAAAACCATGGTCTCCTACTTCTCATCGACTGCTTTCATTCTGTGAATCCAAACAAAAAGCAACATGATTGGCACTTGAAGAGATACAAATCCACACAAGCTTACTGACATAACAAAATATAACTACAAAGAGAAGTAGCCAGCAGGAAAAGACAGTCAATGGGGTTGCGCAAATTTAACTGCTTGAGGGCTTCAGAGCAGGGATGAGGAATTTTCTAGGTGAGGAAATTGAGACTAAAAATAAAGCTGAAACCTGCCCAATGTTAACATGCAGTCAAAGTCAAAATTAAGATTCCAGCCCAATCCACTTGGTGGCCAGAGACCATACAGTCCCCAAACTCTGATATTTCTACTCTACTGTGGACAATTCCAGATATTGCAGACTTCTAGAGACCGCACATATTTATGAATGAGAGTTGTAAAGACCACAGACTTTAGGTGCCCAATATTGGTGCTCTGAGGACTTTCAGAATTCTTTTCTTCTGAGTTTTTTGGTGGCAATGGTATGAACTCTGGGTAGTAGTCATATTTCTGGCTAAAGGATACTCATTTGGAGGGACTGCTTCGCAAATATTTAGCAATTGTTCATGAATAATAACATCATCCTAGGACTGATATGACGTCACCTGAAGGTTGTTACTCTTGTCAGTCAGGAATGGAGGTCAAAGAACCAGGAGAGGGAAGATGTTTCCACTGAAAGTCATTACAGTAGCTATTTATTCATATTCACTTGATTAGATCCATGCCTCAGTTTTGCTGTACAGTTTGTTGACTTTTAAAGCAAAGTCACAGTGTGTTTATTAACAAAGAAAGAAGAGGTAGAGAAGAAGGAAGAGGGGAGGTAAGGGATAGGGCAGAAGAATGAGAGGGAGAGAAAAAGAGTGAAAAGAGATATTCCTATTTAAGCATTCAGAATAAAAGGGGAAATCCCTAGGATCACAGCCAATTGTCATGGGAGAAATTTTTCTTTCTGATCTATTTTTGGCAGTGAGTTCAACTTCATGCATCATTGTTTTACTTATGGCATGTACAGTAGCCAGAGAGAAACCCGTAATATATTTTCTGTCTGGTGGGAATCTTATATTCCTATGCACAGTGACAAATGACCTGATCACAACAATTTTTTTTTCTCCAGGCGTCAGTGTTTTAAATATCTCTGAATCTGTGGAACACATTTAAAGGCAGAGGACTTTTACAATTTATAAGACACACAGACCATGGTACAAATTAATAGAGGGCATGAAACAGTTGGAGCAGCATCATTTTTACAGAGGCTGTCAATGAAAACAAAGTGCTGGAATGTGAGGGATGGGAAAGAACAAAGACTACAGACATCCTCTTTCAGGAATTTTTTCCTCTTAAAATAAGAATAGTACCTCAAATACTTTAGCAAGGGCAGAAAATTAGATTTACTTATGGGGAAAAAATAATTACAAATGGCTTAAGTCAGCTTAACATTTTCACCACATTATCCTTTATTTTCATTTTAACCCTCTGGAAATGCCATGTTTTGTGGTAGTAGCTTTTGAATCACAGTAATTCAATGTTTCAGTTGTTTTCATCCTTTAGTGGATATTTTTCAAAAAACCTGAACTCTTCACAGGAAAATCTCTGCAACATTAGAAACTGACTCACGTTTCCTAGTTATTCATGAAACAATGACATTTTTTCCCTTTGATGCTCTCATCTAACTCCACAGGAAATTTTACTACCGAGCTGCTTTCATCTCTTTCCTGGTTTGAAGATAAATGATCCTTGGTCTCCTTTAGACCTGCATAAATCACAAAGCAATCTGCTAAGAGATGCCTGTGGCAAGCAGCTTCAACCAGAATCAAAAGGACAGTCAGAAATACCTACACTGCTTACACAAGGAGTAACCGAAGCAGAGTAATCCAAATACTGAATTCCCTTTTCTTATACATACAAAGCTTGGAACACTGGGGATTGTTGAGAAATATGAATTAGCTCCTCTCTGACAGCACCATGGCTTCAGTTACAGGCAACTAAGTTCTCTACTCTTCCTCAGCAGAGCATGGCCTGCTAGAAACCAAATTCTTAGAAGAAATACATTGATCAAGATCCATTTCCTTGAGGGTTTTTAATTATTGTTGATTTTGGTTTCTTATTATACGGAAAATAAGAATGGAATACCATGTGGAAGGGGGGAAATGTTATCACCCATAATCCTGCTATTCAATGAGTTAAAGAATTCCATTTGCCCATGTATATGCATTATTTTTCAAATAACCTACTGGGACAGATAGAATTTTCCATCACACTCTTCCTTTTTCATTTAACAAAGGCATTTTCTTTGTAGCACAGGTAATCTTCCTATTTCCCAAGGGATAAAATTATATCAGGTGATTGTACCCTTCATTTACTTAACTTGCATCCTGTTGGAAGGTGAGACCGTGAATGACAACAATAAGGAAATAGTTCCTAGACTAAGGCGCTGCAGATAAACTGAGTTTGAGTTCTGTCTTCTGGGCCAGGGCCCTCCAGGTGATTACTCTTTGTCTCTAGATCTCCAATTTTTTCTTTATATAAAAATGAGAACAATGCTAGCATCTCCTCTAAAGGGTTATTGTGAGAACTCAATGAGACAGAGCATATAAAAGCCATAGTATCTCACCAAGCTCACAGCAAGCACTCAATAGATCTTGGCTTTATTAATAATAAAGATCTTCCTTAGCTGGTACAATTGTGCTAGATGATAAAAGAAAATATCCTTTCATTTACTTAAGGGGGGGTGAAATCCGATCTTCAGTTTTTCCCATTGTTATGCAATTTCCCCATCTTTATCCTCTCTTCTCAAACACAAGTTAAAAGCCAAAGTGCCTGTCCCAGCAGGCAAGGGCACCCTGTACTTTGATCTATTATTGAGATAGGGGTTGGCTGTTGACCTAGTCACCAGGAACTGTAGCGCAGAGGGAAAACTTAGAAGATTAACCAAATCCAACTGCTACATTGTGTCAAAAAGAAACTGAGATAGAAAGAAGTGAAGTGATTTGTTCAGAGCTGAAGTGAACAAGACTGGTCCAAGTCGCCCAACTTACTTGCCTTTGTTCATTGCTCCTGCTGCAGTCTGGCCCTGTTGCAAAATACTGAAGATATCTACGGGAATTGATGTCATGAACTTAACTTCCTAACCCTGAAGTCTTTCTCAGTCTCCTTGCTTCTATGATGAGGTCACCTTTCCTGGAAATACCTATGATTTCTTTCACAAGCCCTAAACCATGTGTGTGGCAATGAGCTCAACACCACCAAAAGCAATGATCCCCATGTTAAAGAGAGTAGGTAAAATCTTTGAGCTCAATCAAAACCATATTCATATCTAAAAAGCCATTTTCTTATACTTCAAAAATTAGAGAGCACAGTGTTCTTTATTTACTCTCTGTCCCTTCCTATACCCACTTGTATTCAATATCTGTGTATTTACTTATCCCTCTTCTCTGTCACTAGAAGGACCCAAACTGTTCCAACAGATTTTTTCAAATAGTTACAATTTGATCTAAAACAGGAGGGGCTCACTATTTCATAGTGTGGAAATCTATTCTCAAGAAAACAATAGTAACATACTAAGGTTTCATTAAAGTATGAATAAGCATCTGAAATCTAGCTTATCACTAGTGTTAATCACAGACACACACACACACACACACACACACACACACACAAATATTTCTGATAAAGTTTGTCATTTAAATTATCTTTGCAAAAACTCCACACACTTGCGGCCTCCCTGGTGGCGCAAGGGGTTAAGTCTCAGCACTATGAAGCTATCAGCAGCCACTGCAGCATGAGTTCAATCCCCAGCTAGGGAGCTAACCCGCATGACGCAGCAGACCTCTCCTGTCTTGCCCGCTGGTCCCCTCAGCAGTGGATTTCAATCAATCTGCCTGTTCCGCTCCCCACTCTGTCTCTGGTGAATCCTCTCACCTCCCCCCTGCACCCCCACACCTCTGCTCTCGTATGCATAAATAAATCTTTTAAAAAAAAAACCTCCACACAATCTAGTGCTTTAATCTGTAGGTGTCTGTAGCTTTGCTTTTACCCATCAGCATGTTAAAAAAAATTTTTTTAAGGAGCTATTATTTTTTGACAGGGAAATTTCAAGTTGTCTGAACATAAAATTTGTTCAGGATTTTAAAGAAAGATACCTTTAGAAGTTTCTGATATCCTGCATTCACTAACTCAGATTACCTTAGTTGGGTGTTGTGAAAAAGAGAAAAATGAATAAAAATTGTTGTGCCACTAACAAATTTTAATATGAAAATCATTGCTTCAAAAATGGCAGTAAATATTTGGTTCTCTTGAAGCGCTAAATGTTGTTACCAATATACGGTATAGCTCAACTCACATCAGATTTCCACAAGTTTCAAAAATGAATTAGTTGAGTCCATAAGATGTTTACTGGGTTTAACTTTTTTCTTTTTGTAACAGCATTGGGTTTGTAAGAAAATCTTATTTCTCATGATTGCTCTGAGGAAGAATTCTTTCTTACCACATGCCCCATATTCTCTACTATGTACTCACCTATCAATTGCCATCCCTAACTCATAGCCATGTGAGTGAAGCCCTGCCCTGCATATTACAGTTAAATAAAATCAATACATATTTACCATGCAACCCCTGTGTACCCAATACAACAGAGTGGCTGTGAAAAATGAAAAGACCTGGACCTGAATCCAAGTTTATTATCTACATCTTATTTCCTTTTGATTCTGGTAAGTGAAGTCCAAACAGTGAGCTCAGTGAAGGCGGCACAAGGGGTGAGAGCCTAAAAACAATCACTGGCTCTTTGCCAGGCTCACATTAAAAGAGCTGGAGTAGGCCAGGGGCCTCACTTTGAGAAGCCAGTTTCCAAATCTTTTACTTAAGCAACTCCCACTAGTAGCTGCTACTACTACTACTTACCGAGGTCTTGCTTTAGGTCACATTGAACACATTCCTTCTTTACAAGAACCTTATAAGGCAGATATTGTGATTCCCATTTTACAGATGTGGAAACTGGCTCAGACACTTTAAGTTTTGAAAAATATGTCAAGAACAGATCTTCCCAAGACCTGTGGATTATTTTGAGAATTTTGGGCTAAGGTCAATCAAGGTTCTGCAGGCTAAAGGAAACTTCTGCCACTCCCTTAACTACCTAGAGGAATGAAAATAAGAGTGTTACCCAGAATTAGGATTTTTACCAGAAATAACCTTGCTCTCAGTGAAACCTATCTACATAGTGGGGCAAATCTAATTACAGAGCACCTGGTCTTTTCCTTATGAGTCATCCCTCCTCATCAGGTGAGTCTTCCTCCTTTCTCCTTAAAGTCCCAGGTCTCTATTCCATTCTTTAGCTCAGGATCTATACCTTCACCTCTTCCCATTGACTTTAGAACCTGCATCTATGCAGATTCTCTAAGATTCTCTATACCTATATAACTAAGTTCATTTTCTCCAACTAATTTATTTCAAGTTCATTTGATTGCCCAATTCATCTCAGAAGAACCCACAGAAATAGAGGAAATTTTCCTCTCCATTCCGACATTGGTTTAAGTTAAATAGCATTAAAAAGTGGCAAAGCAGGACTCTGAAATCAGCACTAACACTTTTGCCAAAATTCCCAGTCAGATTCTAATCACCTACTGTGCCTGTATTCTTACCTATCACCTCCACCTTTTCTATGCCTCCAAAGTTCTTTTATCCAGGAAGGCTCATTATAAAGAAACAGTAAGAAAAAACTTTAAGCCAGAATCTAAACATTGGTTATAACCATCAACAACCTCTCTTTACTATTATTATTGCACTAAGCTATATAATGTGAAATGTTGTTGCCCAGAGTTGTACTAAAGATATATTAACTAAATATAAAAACAGCCCATTAACTTTTAAGAATTTTCTTCTCCAAATTCCACATGGAATATGCAAATTAATTAAGCTTGCACTATAAACTGGAGATAATCCATCTTAACCAGCTGAAGAACCACTATGTCATCCAATATTCAGAAAACCACCAAATTAAGCACATTTCTGACATAAAAGGGCACATAAACATTTTATTATAAAATAACAGTGCATTCATCCAAATAGCTAAATAAAGATTGCTGCCTGAGTTTCAATATTTTTCAACACAGAAAGATGTGTAGCATTAATGTCAGCTCCCCAGAACCCTTCATTTCCTCTGCTACCAACAAGGATGGCAATCAGGTGTCAGGGAACATACTTGCTAACTTGGTTTTAAAATCCATGCTTTTTACAGCAACATTACTATTTTCATTTTGTTTAGTAGTGAGGAAGATTTTGTTTTTCAATGAACCTGGGTTTATGTCAGCTCTATATTGTCTTCAATTATTTAAATTCTCCAAGCTTCATCTGTAAACTGGGGCCAATAAGGACTTTCTCACAGGGTCATTACAAAACTCACTAAAGGTGCTGCACTTGGCACAATGCCTGGTACACAGTGGGAAATATTCAATAAAGAGTAACTATTATTTGGAGTTGTGATGGAAAAGAGCAAAAAGTCAGTGGGGGTTAAGACTTGTGTTTCTTGGGAGGACAAGGATTGGCTTGGTACTTTTATTTTAATCTTTCAGAGGTACTCTTCAGTATCTCATCCATCATAATCCCATGCACACATTGTAGGCCATTAACACATATGGTTCCGGCTCTTCTAAGTGAATAAGGATGGATTGCTCAATAGGAATGATTGTGTTTCTATGTCTTAAGTGCTATTTTTCCCTGAGGCTTTCAGCATGTCACTCTACTTCAAAAACAAGTGGCTCACATGTCTAGAAAACCATGTGCTAAGGCTCACTGTCAGGGATTCTGTTTATTCACGAAAAGGTCATCAACTTGGAGACAACCTTATTTTTATCCTAAGCTGGTGTGCCAAAGAGCTTGGGTGCTTTATGCTACTTATTGCCAAACCATCTCAGGATCAGCTATCTTTTCACCATTAATTCATAGGATTAACATGAATTGTGGCATGTTACACAGGAAACTCCTTTTGATTCCCTAAATAATTTTATAGGGTGCCCCAGGAGATGTAACTGAAACACTGAAGGAAACATTCTTGTGTGTGATTCCATCAGGAAAGACTCGTGATTTTGCATTTGGTCTCTTGATTGCTATTAAGAAGGTCTCTTTTTGCTTTGCCTTCCAGAGTCTGCCAAACTAATCATTCAGGTGAATAATGACTCCCTGAGGCACGCACCAGCCTGGGTACAAGGAGATGCTGGTTTTTCAGCCAGGCTTGGCACTGCTTTACTGAGAGAGCTGTAAATTTACCCAAGTTGTCCCTCAGTCTCAATTTCCCTATGCATAAAACAACAAAACCAAAAATTGTGTTACCATTAAGATACTGTATTCCATCTCTATTGGTCTATAATTCTATTACTATCCTTCTTTTTAAATTCACTTACTTTTCAAGTATTTGATTTCTCTGTTGATGAACAGCATGGAATAGAAATGATAACAGATACCTAGAAGACATAATTAGGTTTGTGTATTGTTTTCTATAATTAATAAGCAATAGATTTCAATTTTATTCATTTTTACTAACTTCAGGCTTAAAATACCTGTGTATTAAAGAGGAATATTGTACCAGTTCTATAGCCTCGTCTTATATTAATAAACTAACACACAAAAAAAGAGTACCTATACAGATGATCAGCCTAAGTCTAGCATCATGATGTATATTTAACAAATTAAAGAATTGGACTTATTTTATATTCTTGAGGTTTTGTCCTCATTTAGGTTAAGACTCATGGCCTAAATCACAGTGATAATAATGTTGTACTAAGTAAATAAGAACATGCCTTTCACAATTATATTTGTATTTCCCATTTTCCTTTTCCAATATGAAGGCTAGGTGGTTTTATTTACACTTTGATTTACTAATATTTCTCTTAAATAATATTCTGAAAATATGTATATCGTGTGTGTGTGTGTGTGTGTGTGCACGTGAGCGTGTGTGTGTAATGCAAAAAGTCTTATCCCTAAAACCATTAACTTATATCCAGTCTTTGCTGGTAGTATGTAAATAGAGCTATCATTGCTTTTGATTTAAAGAATTTTATACTTTCCCTACTATCTTAAAGAAACATTCTTTGAAAAAAAGGCTACTACCTTTAGTTTGGTCATGTCTCTGGAATAACAGAATTTAGAAAACAGTTTCAGAAGCAGCACTCTAGAAAATAGAGGAAATTCTGAAATGATGGGGAAACACAACTTCTAGGGATGACACTCCCTCAGATCCAGTGGTCATCTGGCCAATTATGAGCTGTAAATGTATTGTGGCTGAATAAACACATTGGATCATGCAGATTGTAGCTCAAATACTAACTCTGACACTTACTAGTAGTATGACATTGGCAATCATTAAACCTTTGCAAGTTTCCATTTCTTCTTCTTTGTAAAATGGAGGAAACATTGTCTACTGTACAGGCTTCATGCAAAAATTAAGATAACGTATGTAACCTGCACAGATATATCGATCACCCAAGAAATTATGGCAGTTACTGTTATTATTCTTATTATCATTACTATTTCTGTTATTACTGTTATTAAATCAAAAAGAATGTGACCCTGGGGGCGAGTGTGCAACATGGTTTCAACCATAACATTCAGGCAGCAGCAGTTTCCCTCAGAGGGTCCTGCTGTGCTCAGGGCAGGGGAATTGAAGCTCAAAGATGCAAAGAAAACTGACAGCATTGAAAGCTTCTACAAAGGCTCGAGACAGTCTTCCCAGCTCTGCCTTAGGCTGAGCGACTGCCTACATGCTCACTTCTGCCCTCAGGCATTTATTCCACATCCATTGTCATGCCAGCCTCCCTAACTTATTTTTTGTCCCTATAACATGAATCATCATAACACCCCAGTTCAGTGACATGTAAGTTAAAAAACTCCTATCAGGCCTCTGCCCTTCCAATTGGGAGAAGAGGGAGGTTTAAGAAATGGGACCCGAACAGAAGATAAGGGCTGAACTCAGCAAGTCACACACAGAGAGACACACTCTCCATTAATTGGCTGTAAAATCAATTTAGTAGATTGTTACCCTAAAAAAAAAAGAGTAGAAAATATCAGTATACTCCACAAAACAATTATTTCATTAATTTTTTCAGTTATGTGTGCCTTGTTTATGTGTCTTGTGCATAAGCTGAATTGCAGCATAAAATTGCTTTTTGTCCTGATTTGGAATAGAAGACCTTGCAAAATCCCCTTTAACTAGCAAGCCCATGTTCATCTGTACAACTGAAATCTGAAGTGGCAATAGTTACTGAGCCTTTGGTTTTATTGGAATGTTCCAAATTTTTCCCATACAAAAATGAATTAAGAAATCAGCAAACAAATGTGTCAAAAGAATATAATAAGGGTCTACACCAATCCCTCAAAAAGATGAAAAGTATGTGGGAAGTAGATTTCGATGTAAAGTGAGCACTCAGATATGAGCTTGTAACATGCTTTGGACTCTATGACCCACTTTTGTATACAATTTATGGGAACTGAACCTGCCTGTGAAGAGTGAAGTGGGGAGAAAAAACTACTGAGGAGGAGAGGACAGAAGGTTCCCTCCCACCTAGGACAGCACAGTTGCTGACATACAAGCACATACCAAGAAGCCAGAAGTTCTAATATGGATCTAGGCATCCATCAAGCTTCCAGAGGCCAGTGGCATTATGTTGTGGGTCAGTGACAGAGCAGGCCTGGGATTCCAAAGCCTTCTGAAGTCTGTTTTTCACCCTGCTTCTCTTAGGCACAGAATAAGTGACTTCATTTTCCCCTTCACCCAGGCAGTAAATTAATTTACGTTGAGAACTCTAACTGCCAAGGTGATCACAGCCCAGTGATGGTCAGTACAGATTCTCCCTGCTTAGAAACTCAAATAGGAATTTTTTTTTCATAATCAGAAAATGCATTATTAACATAAAAACAGAGCAAGGAAATAGGCAGGGGAGAATCTTTTGTTCTCCAAGCAAGCACAGTAGACAGGACCAAATAGCCAATGCTGGTGTTAAAGCTCAGGCCCTCTCTTCTTCTTCTGGTCTCCTTGGCCACCACACTTTATTAAGACATTTTAGTTCTTCAGATAATGAAAATGTAGCCAACTTGGTTTAAGCCACCAGATTCCATTGTCATACACTGAAACCAGCCAGCTGTACTATCCTAGAGGTTCCATAGGCGAGTCTACAGATCATTAGCCTCATCAGCATTAATGAACTTTCTATCTCAAGTCCCAGAGGAGCACAGAGTTCTGAGGACACTTAACCTTTAACACCATGTATGAACTCAGCGCCAAGAAAGAGAGCACCATGTTCAACATCCTCTTTTTATTCTAGTTGGTTTGTGCAGTGGGTTGATATTAAAGTGACTGCTTGCTCATTGTATTATTTACTTGCCCTTCTAGGTTATTTTCCATTTAAATGATGTATTAGTAATTTGAACATGTGCCCTGAGAGAGTTTTACAATTGGAAGAATTTTTAAATCAAAGAAATAAACGCTATAAACAAAGTATAGCTTTTCAAGCAGCTTTCCAAGGCTTGTTGCAATTACTCATGGACTAAGGAATGCAGCAGAACTATCATTCTATTGCACATGAGTCATATATGCTTTGTAGCCATCATTTCAAGAAGAAATACATTGCACCTTCCTTTGTATGTCTGTAGTATTGACAAAATCCTCTACTTCGGGAATTTTGATTACTGATACATTAGCCATATTTCCAGCAAAACTCTAGACACACTTACCCAGGTTAAATTTGTACTGATTTTATGGCTACTTATAAAACGTTTTGTCTAGTCAAATTTTCACATTTATTTCAATGTTAAAATAGATATTTCAAAGAAAAACATTCCCTCTGAGGTAATTTCCAGTTCATCTAAAATTACCTAACAGCATTCAATAGCACTTAGGAAAATTCTGTCTCCCACTCCACTGCAGTCGGTGACCTTTGCATTGCCCCCAGTTCGGCAGGAAGTTATAAGCATAAGATTCTCCAGTTTAAAGCAAAAATAACAACACATGCACACGCATAATAGCATTGAATTATATCTAGCATGTACACGTGCCCTGATAAATCTCTGAATTCCTTCAGCTTGTGGCTTAATTTTTGTGACACATACGTTTTTATTGTATGACTGTCCTGAGTCATTCAGTTACTATTTATCAAATACTGGGATTTCTCAATGATTTTATTGATTTGTGGAGACAATGGGTCAGGATATTTGAAATTGAGGCTGTCTCAGAAAAAGAGACATATGGTTCAGGAACAAGGCAGACGTCTCTCCGCAGGAGCGAAGGGGGGACAGAAGGTGTGCCCAGGGCACTGTGTCCTGAGCATCGGGCAGACCCAGCGCAGCTGTCAAATCAAAGAGGGAGATTCCAATCATCAACATCACAGTCACATTCTTGAGTATTTACTGTGTTCTGGTACCATGCCAAGTGCTTTCTGTGAACAATCTTATTTAACACTCTTCAGCAGCCTTTATTAATTGTGTTTTACAGATGAAGGATGGGCTTAGAGATATCACTTTGAACTGTTGAAATCTGGATCCGAATCCAAGTCTTCCTGATTCTGGAACAATCTGCTCCTACACCCCAAGGCATGCCCATCAGTCCTTTGGGGAGCTTCAGCGCGTATGAGTGTCATTCCCGCCCAGGTCCTCAAATCGGAGTTGGTAATGTCCCCATCTGTCTCTCAAAGAAACACGTCCTCTAGGTTCAAGAACCAAGAAAATGTCTGCATTGGCATGGCATTTTCCTTTACTTTTTCCTTTAAATAATTCTCATAACTAATGCAATTTACCATTCCTGAGTCCTCACACTTTCCCCCTCCACATGTTCCTTTTTGATTATTTATTATTATCATAATTAACATTTATTGGACACATCACAGCAAAATATGGAGGAAGACAGACTCCCCCACCCTTTTGGCTTATGATCCAAATATTTAGATTGTAAACACAATGTTTTTGGCAGGTTAATTCTGTATGAAGAAATAGAGCATTTGCAGAAAATGTCAGATGCTTATTTTATGATCAGTGTAAGGAGTAATTTACCCCACACAAAGATTTGGACTTGGCAAGCAAACCCTGTCTACCTACCCACTTGTGAGGGAGGCAGGGAAAAAATGCTTCTTTCTCGCCACAATTTTTAGGAAAGGGGAATTTTTATTTTTATTTACTTTTTCTGGAAAGGGGAATTTTTAATCCTCAATAAAAAGCAGTGGGAAGAAGGGGCAAGGCACTTAGACGAAAGACATTAATGGAAGGCTTTGCTCACCACTCCCTAGAATAATGGATTAACCAGGCCAATTCTTTTGTGCTCAATGTTTTTAAAAGACACATGAGAAGTGACAAAAGTAGCCTACTTATTCCTCTTTTGCAATATGCAGAATATGACTGGCAGCACATGAAGAAGATAACTGACTCCAGCATGTAGGCTGTAAAACTTTCTGCCCACGTGGCATTCTTCCTTTAAAGACCCAGTCTGAAGCCCAGACAAACAATGCTTTCCATTTAAAAAAAACTGTGCCAATTTCATATGGCATGATATTGAAGACTATGAGAAGGAAAAGAACACTAAGTGCATGACCTGATAAAATGTTTTACTTAATATTACTCATCCACCAAATATATAATGTTCATGAAGGTAGGAGACAGTCACATCTCTGGAGCAACATGGCAAATTCCCACAGAGAGTACACTACAGGCTTCTTTCACAGTTCAGAAAGCTGGAATGTTTTATTGGTGATCTATGAGCAGGCATGAGTGTTAAGTTAAAATGGACCATGGACCAGAAATTTCTGAAGATCCAATACCTTTATTTTATAGCTAAGTGGAGGATCACATGCCCCATCCACCACCATGCAAATGATATATAGCAAAGTTGGCACATGGACACAGATTCTTTGGGTCATTTAATAAAGAGATCTTGGCATCATTCCATGTTGCCCCTATTTTTATAAACAATAACATAAAAATATGCGGGAATGACTATGTAACTCTGGAGCAATCCCCAGATTCTGAGTCATCTGAGCATCCTCAAAACTTGGTAGATCCAGAGACAAGGATTCCAAGCCATTGATTGTGGACAGTCCCCCACAAGTCCCAATACATCACAACAGAAGATACTTCCAACAGGGCTTATATTCAGCCTGTGAATAAAGCATCCCAGCTAGGGTCCAATCTGATTGATCAAAACCTGTATCTTACTAGATGTTAAATATTTTTTAACAGCCCTGCTTACAGGGAGATACTGAAACTACCAGAGCATCATTGAATTTTTATATATCACTCCTATTTTACTTACAGGAGGCACATTTACAGCTTATTAAGCACAAATTATTCAGGTAATGAGAGAAAATGTTGAAATTACTTTGAAGGAAGCAATGGAGCCATATTTTTAACTGCCTTAATTTTTCCCATAGCTCTAAATGCTGACCACATAAGAAACAAGAATCCTGACAAAGGTAGCCTTTTTATTTTTTTAGTTAAAAACCACAAACTTTATTTTTATTAATTTTAAAAATAAAATTTGTTACAATCAATCACAAGGAATCCCACAAAGGTAGATTCTGCTTTAGTCATCTTGATAAGACAAGGTATATTTAAATGCCTTCAAAATACAAGACAGTCAAAGTTGACACATTCCTACCTACTACAAAGTGTAGACTGTCACTTCAAGCACACTAAAATATGGGCTATGTGTATATAAATTACTGACCAGTTTTTAGAAGTACAATGAGTATTTTTACTATAGTTTATAGTGCCAGTAGCTAATATGTCCCAAAATAGAACACAAGACCCCAAGCATGCTTGGATAAAATAAAAACTTAATTCCTGAGTTGAAGTGAGACAGAAGTGAAATGATTATGAAATGTTTCTTTAACCTGGAGGATACGCATAATACAGCACAAATGTTAATCCAGATTCTCTGGGCTCCCCAACTTGAACCGAGAAGCAGTGGGAAGAGCATAGCACAAAAACAGGATCAGCAAAAGAGTAGTCTTATAAATGCCGGTTTTATAGTCTCCGGTAACTAGCTAACCCACTGTGGGAAGTCATTAAAAGGGAGTACTCTTGCCATCCTGTTCATCACAGAATGCTGGTACCTTCTTTACTACACCAACTGGAAGAATACAAAGAGAAGGGTCCACCAGGCTGCCCCTCACCTGATATAGATTTCCATTATTGTAAAGCAGTGGTTCAGTTGGGAAACAAAAAAAGGGGGTGGGGGGCATCCAGTCATGCAGGTTATTGAAATAACGAACTGCCATTGTTCTACAATAAATATTGTATGTGGTCAATTTGGATTATTAGAGGCCTTGGAATTTTGCCCCTTCGTGTCTGGCATGATACATCAGACTAAAATTTCCCTATCTCATTTGCTGTAGCAAAACTGTAGTGTTGTAATCCAAGGACCAAAAGTTTTTAATTAGCCTTTAAGAACACACCCACAACATTGGCAACTACCTCTAATCAGAGGGGCCTTTAGAGATAATGCCACATTTTGCATGGGGGAAGATTCATTCCTTCTGTGACATAGTATTTCTGCTGTGACATTTAGGTGAGTTTTAAAAGTGACTATTACATAGATTTAGCAGACTATGATTTGTACCATAGCTTTGAACATAAAGTTCTCTTTTTCTTTACAAGTTTGGTGTTTCACTCATTTTTTAATGAGCTGTTATTATTGACTTTTCTGATTAATTAATAAATGTAATGTCTTCTTGGTACATTTATGAGTAAGCTAAGGAAAGCCTGTCCCTTCTGAATGAGTTTCTATGTGGCACTGGATGAGGACGGATGATCCTGCTCAAGAGTGAACATACAACTTCTCTAAAAGGCAGCCTGGCCTTTTGGACCACAGCATGCTATGATACAAAGTTCATAAATGTTCATTCACCTTTCAATTAGTTAATTCTATTTGCAAACTTACTCCATTTTTGAACAGGCCTGCTAAAAAATATGATGACACTTCAGCTTTTCAATCCATCTTCTACTTAAAATCAGTAACATTATACCATTTCTTATTCCTTATAGCTATCAAAGCAATCCTTGGGAGGATGGCCCAGAAAAACACAATCTAAAATTCATTTCAGAAAGGTCAAATGTGGTATCTCAGTCTAGTCTGGGAGTCTGGAGCATCATTGCTAACAAAATATGAGCAGAATATTGCACAATTTGCTTTGGTTATTTTTCTAGCTGAATAATAGTCTGATTTCACCCAACAATTTGGGTCTAAAGACCAAAGTGAGACCCAACAAGCAGCCTAAATACATTCCTAAGTAAGGGGAAAAGAAAAGAAAGAAAGCAGGGAAACCTGGCTGGTTTTATACTTTTTAAGAAAATTTTAATGTTAGTAAGAGTAGGTTTATATGTTGGAAAAAAATGAAAAAGTTGAGTGAAGTCAATGGTAAGTGAAAGGGTGTGGACTTCTGGCAGCCCGGCTGTACTAAGAGCCTAGAGATCTGGTCTCGGTCCCTCCACTAACTAGCTCCACCATGCTGGGCAAATTATTTCCCTTTTTGAGGCTCAATTTTCTCATCTGTGAAATGATGAAACTGGCCGTGGTTCCCTGAAGTCCCATTCAACTCTAACATGTTGAAGCTGAGAGTCTATAAAAGATTTGAGATGGCTAATATAAGAGGAAGAGGCAGATGGTATATTGGGCTCAAGAGCTCTGACTAGGAAGAGTAATATGAGTCAAGAAGTGGGGGAAAAAAGCAACAAATTCTATTAAAAACAAATTGAGAAGAGCTGGAAAAGTAACTAAAAGTAGCCACTAATAGCGAAGTCCATTTCCAAAGTTGTGGAAAGTAAAACTGAAAACAAAACAAATATGAAGAAAAGAACATGGCCAAAAAAGAAGTGTTGATCATTAGTATGAGTAGTAAAAGGAAAGAGATTATCCAGTGAAAATTCAGGTCATTGTAAATTCATACTGTCAAATTCATCTGTTTGTCTTTGATTTCAGCCATGCTGGGGAGTTTGGTCTTACATGATTTGTAATTGGGAATCACTATTAGATAGTAAAATATCTCCTATCACTGCTATATACTGAGTGCTTGTGTCCTTCCCAAAAATTCATTTATTGGAATCCTAACCTTAATGTAATGCTATTGGGAGGTGATTCAATTAGGAGGATGGAGCCCTTGTGAGTGGGATTAGTGCCCTTATTAAAGAGACACCAGAGAACTCCCTTGCTGCTTCCACAAAGTTTGGGCACAGAGAAAAGTGACAGTCTGCACTGGGAAAACTGTAATGGCTCTCGGCAGAAATGGTTATGTTGGCATGAAACTTAATACAGAAACATGATTTAAATGAGGCCAGGAGGCTAGTAGAGAATGTTCATGTGTGCCAATCAGCAAACTACAAAACCCAAAAAGCCTTGCAGTTGAGAGGAAGTGATGTTCCTTCCTGCCCCAAAGGAAAAAAGAACAAGGTCCTCTTAACCCAGCAGGAACCACCCCCAAAGGCTGCCTAAAGGGGTGCTAGCCTTGGTTCTAGGGATGTATATTTGTATCTGGCTATGAGACTGAACATTCCCATACCTCTTTTTTGTTTCCAAATAAGCCAAATTTGTTTGTGAAGTAACTGATTGCTTTTTGTTTAAGGTTGGCATTGGCATACTGACCTTGGGTTTCCAGCCTCCAGAACTATGAAAAATAAATGTTTGTTCTTTATACTACCAAGTCTATGGCATTTTGCTTTAGAAGCCCAAATGGAATAAGACAGAACCATAGAAAAGTGAAATGAACTACCCAAAATTACAAAGCAAGTATAACAGAGTCAAGAATTCAGACATGAGACATGATGGGAGCAGAGTAGCAGGGAGACAGGGATTTCAAGGTGTTGGATTGTTGGATATCAACAGAGCCCAAGTTCTCCTATAAAAGAGTAATAAGAAAACACTCATCTCCAACCTCCCCCCGCCAACCACTATCTCTGTGCTCACTAACGGAAGGCAGGCAGGATTCCCAGTCCTGGGATTAAGAAGAGGTTCTCAAGAGGATGCTGCATTCTTGGTCACTATGGGTCATGTCATAATTCTAATTTTAAGGTGCTTTTTTAAAAAAGATAACATGACCTTCCTAGCTCATGTTCCTAGAAAACTCCTCCTTTTGTAAGTTATTTTTTTTAATCACAACCTCTACTTCCAGCAATGAGTCCAGCTGTGACCTGTCTAGAAGGGTGTTATGTAACAACAGTGTTTAATATAAGGATCTATACATATTTTTCACATCTACCCTCAAGAAACAATTTGGGGCTGGAATACTGGGGGAGGAAGAAGGGAAACTCATATTTACTGACGCATATTTTGTAACTGCCACTTTCACAAACACAACTGAGTCTTCATATCCACCCCACTGATGCAAAGGGAATCCCATTTTACAGGACAGGAAACAGGTTCAGAGACACCACATTCACATGATTTCCCCTAGCTAAGCAACTTTAACATGTGTACACTAAGAAAGGCAGGCAGGGGCATTGAAGAATGTGACCAACTCTTTCATGGGCCCCACACAGACTTCAGATGCGTCTAATGAAGTTCAAAAAATGGTGCAGATGCATCCCAAAGCCAGTCCTCTCTGAGGAAACACAGGCTGTTGACTAGACTGTGAAATGTCTTTGAGTACACAGACTTTCAAAGGAGTAATGCTCGTGTCTCCTCAGTGTATCTACCCACCATTAAGCAACCAGTTCTGGAAATCTTTTGAAAGGTAGCAGTGACCTAGATAGAGACAGGGTGATCCTAGGAAGTAGCTTAAGTTAGTGATGGGGTATAAAGGACACACGGCAAAGAGTGAGGAGGATTGTCCCAGACGGCCTGGACCGAGGTCATCAGTTCCTTTCAGACAACGAAGCAAGTTTGGAGAGAAAGTTAACAGAGCCAAATTTTCCAAAGGAAAAGTGCAGAACATTTTAATTGTCCTATTACTTAATAATGAAGAACAACCATTTATTTGTTTCACTTCCCAAAGATAAATACATAAGAGCCCTGTCTAGCTTCAAGGAGCTGAACTTGGCCTCACATTCCCCTTTACCCATAGATTCCAGTCTCTTACTCCTTTTTTCATTAGTTTTTTGGTTACTAAAATGTTACCCAAGTAATACCTAACTTGTGAAAACAAAGCATCTGCAAGCAATGAAAGCTAGTTAGGATTCCTTTTTTTAAGCATATTCATATGCAATGTTTGTCTTACTTCAACATTTTATTTCTAGTTAAGTACACAATACTTTTTTTTCTTTTAAGAAGAAACATACACATTCTGAAAGGTTATGCTTATTTTTTATCTTCTTGGACATGGGTGGCAGTGCCAACAATAGAAATCAGCATCAGGTACCCCAATTCCCTTCTTCAGCAAGGTCATAAACACGTTACAAGTAAATGCTGAAATAATGACTTTCTTTGGACATCTTTTTTAATTAGAGCTGAAAGAGTCTAGAAAAAATAATAACCACCTGGCAAGCTAGCTCCTCTTTGAAAACTGAATTAAAATCAAATGAGAGAAATAATTAGGACAGCTGGAAATAATAAAAACAATAGATGCCAGACACATCTTTGACAAAACACAACAAACCAAAGAGACGTTACATTGTAAAATCTTAATCTTGTCATAGCTCACTAAATCTCTCCCCGTTTCCCCCAACCCCCAGTTCTTAATCACAATGAAAAACACTGTATAACAAAACGCAAAGCCAAAAAAGCAGCAACAATGTTATAGTTTGGATGGGTCTCACAATAAATAGAGGTAGCCATTGTAGATTATTGTATCTAAATAGACACAATACTGTAATTTGAATGAATTATTGTTTCTTACTTTTTGCCTCTTATATGGAGTGCTCATTTCTACTTCTTGCAAGTTGTATGCATCCAGTCTTAAATTTGATTTTTTCAAATATGGGGCTTATTTGGATTTTATTCTAATTTTAATTCTATTTAGAATTATTCCTATGATATAGATGGAATAGGTTAAAAAAAAATCACCTGAGATGAATTGTCACTCCTATAAAGCACAGTCACTGCCATTCTAAATAGCATTTTTTTTTCTTTTTCTTCTGCAGGGAGGTGAGATGGCCCTATGCCATAATGCTCACAGCTGTCTTCTTTGAGAAATTGAATTACTAGAATTTTTTATTTGTACTTTTGCTCTTTCCTGTATTTTCTAAATTTTTCCTAGTCTAAAGCCAAACATAACTTGATGTTAATCCTTCAGCGTTGATGTATTGAAGAAGGGGGAAATGACCTAGAAACACATTAACAATATCTACGCTGAGGACGTTAAATATCAGCTATAGGCAATGGGAATGGAATGTATAGGAATGAAGTTCACAGACTTTGCAATTCCATTAAAGTGCAAATTGCTTGCACTTTAAATTAACTGCAATGTAGGGAAGGGTCCCAGAGTAATCAGCACTGTTACTGACTGCACAGAGTGAAGCAGATAGCTCGGTGTGGATCTGGAAATCAGGTTATCTAGATATTCAGTGAATGACATCCTACATGGTGGTGTGAAAGCCACTTAATCTCCTCAGTCTCTTTGCCATCGGAATATCTTCTTTTCCACAGGCAAAGCTTCTGCTTAAAGTTAATGGAAACTGAGAGAATTGGGACATTTCTCCCTTTACTTTTTCTCTCTGTCAAACCAAGATAAAGGTTTTATCCAAACTTTTTATTTGAAGAGGAGTGGCACTGAATGAAATTTGTCCATGATCAGAAATCTTAAGAATTAGAAATTTCCCAATCACCCCCCTACATGATACAATGCCTTAAAGAATGAGGGGGGGAATTATCCTGAACAAAAACATTGCTATATATGCAGTCTTCCTTAAAAAATAAAAAGGTTTTCTGCATACATGCATTTATAAAAGTAATGTCTACTAAGAAAGTGAAAGAAATTTTAAATTAATGATTTAATTTAATCATTCAGTTTCTTATATTTTATACTCTGGCAAATGTAATTCCTTTAAATTTGAATAGCACTGGATAGTTCAACCTTTTTTTTTTTTTCCTGGAGGTTTAATTTGACCATGACCCCTTCTTTGAAAAATTCAATTTAAAGTCTTGCTTCTACATGTTTAATAATTAGGTTTAATCTCCCACAATCTATCCAATTTGAAGGGCAAAGTGGTATGTGTAGACAGAATACTGATTTTTTACACAATACATCAATTAAATAACTATAATTAATTAGTAATCTTGGATGAACCACATAATGCTGTTCACCAATGAATGAATGAATGATCAAATGCTTCTCAATCTGTCACTAGATAACTTGTTCTAACCTTCCATGACTTATGTGTCTCCTATGAAACTAAATGCACAGTTCCTCAAAATAAGTCAGCCAATGATTACCAAGTCTCCGGGCAGCATCAGCCTATGATAACATCTTCAAGAGTTTGTACACAGTGAAGGAAATATGTGAGGCCAGCATAGCTGGTTTCTCATGAAGCTAAATGTGTTCAATTGAAAAGACTCTCCTACAGTCTGAGGGTAAGTCCTTTGTATTTCATTTCTTTCAGGAAATGGCTTTTAAAAATTAGTAAATATTGGGCTTTTATGCTCTTTACTGAGCAATATATAAAGTCCACAACCATAAGTAATTTCCCAATTTTTTGTAATTTTACTGCTCTGTAAACCTGCAAAGTCTGGAAACTACTTACAGAATGTGCCATTACCTCAGGTACTAGAAAAAAGAAGCTTTCTCTTTTCCCATCCCTAGATGTCTCTCTCATGGAGAAAAGAGAACATATTAAGTACTTCTTTATAACAAATTTTCCTTCCCCCACCACTTATCCTCTTAAATGCAAAGGATAACCAATTAACCACTTCCTGCATACTTACCATCTATTATAAGGAGAAATAATGTATAAAAACATTTCATTAACTCTCTCTCATAGTCTTTTCAAGAAAACTGCCATACAATCAGTTCTAGAAAAGATACCTAAACCAAGTTCAGCCAATTCATTTTCTAACCAATTACCAAAATGAACTACTCTTTCCAAATCTGAGCTAACAGGACTTAAAAATGGTTTTGGTGGGCACTAGACCCAAGAGGACTTGATCCAAAGTTGGGACTACATGAGTCACACGGCAGTACCTGACAGATGAGGTTAACAGGGCTAGCTGGTCAAGAAGAATGTCAGGGGCCTCCCTGGTAGTGCAATGGATTAAGCGCAGTGCTGTGGAGCTGTTAACAGCTGCGGTGCGAGTTCAATGCAGGGCTGGGGAGATTCCCACAATGCGCAGCAGACCTCTCCTGCCTCCCTTCTGCTCCCCTCAGCAGTGTATTTTGGTCGATCTGCCTGTTCTGCTCCCCACTCTGTATTTGGTGAACCCTCTCACTGCCCCACACCTCTGGCCTGCACCCCAGCTTATATGCATAAATAAATAAATCTTAAAGAAAAAAAAAGAACATCAGGGAGGGCTAAAAGAGAAACAACCAAATAACAGCAAAGTAACTCATTTATTTCCAATTCTCAACTCTAATTGGATTCTGTGAGTATCTCTTTTAACCCCTTCCTCCATCATCTTCTTTATTGTACTCGAGCTGGTGGGTATTTGTTCCTTGGCTGACAGTATATTGCCTAGAATTGAAAGTTCATGCATTCTTAGAAGAGTGACTTCTTATTCTTTTTTGCCCCTAGTTTTTACTAAGCATTTTCTCTTCCTTTTATAAGACCAATAATAAATAAACCATCAATGATACTTCTTTCCTACTTCCTTTTCTATCCAGCTGTCCCTTTTAAGTGCTGTGCAAAAACATTTTCCATGCAAGAAAAAGCCCAGCTTTCAGTCCTTCCCCTCACCTTGTATCTACTCATCTCCATCTTCACCATAATCTGGAAGCAATCATGTGGCCAGTCGCAGCCAGGTCCCTGTTTAGGGTGCATATCCAGGAAGGCACAGCTCATACCCACAGTTCCTCGGTCGCATGGAAAGCACATCAGCAATACCATTGGGTACAATTCACCATCATTGTCATTTTTCTTATGACCCACTATCCAAAGAGGTGAAGTGCCAATATAATGTCACACAGGGAAGGATAAGGGGAATAATAATTTCATTAAGTCTTTTCAACTACCCTAAAATATAAATGTTTTCCCCCTTTCCTGCAAAAGGAAATTGAGCCTTGTGTTGCCTACGATCACATAGTGAGAGCTGAGAACTGATTATGAGTGAAACTGTTAAAACTGCAAGGTTGATATGCAGTTAATAATACATTCTTCTGCCTCCAAATCTCTAGGGGCCAAACCACACTTAAACACAAATAGCATGATTCCTCACTCCTAAGCAAATGCTCTCTCATTAATTATTTTGCAGTTATCCAGGAACAGTTCAAGAAAGAAGTAGAGATGTGGCATCAGGTAGATGAATGGGTAGGGCAGTTGAGAGCACTCTTACTGCCTTAGTCTTTTCCTGACTTCTCTAGTCTTCATCAAATAAGACACGATTCCAAAGCCATCTTGAGTTCTGCTCCTGCATCACTGCCCCTACTACTCAGTAAATGGCAGGTGTTAATGCCTGCACCTGCAGGCACTCACACTTTTGTGGTGACACTTTCTCATTGTTCCTGGGTTGGTCTGGACAACCAGCAGCATGTGACAGAGCGAGGGTCCCTTACTCAGGGGCAACCAGCTGGCCTGTCTTGAGGATGCTGGATCATGTGGTGAGGAACCTGTCCCAGCCAACAGCAGCAAGAAGACAAAGCCTGTCAACAACCACGTGAGTGAGCTTAGAAAAGAACCATCCAGGTGAGTGTTCAAATGAGACTGCAGCCCTAAATAACAGCTTGGGAGCAACCTCATGAGAGACCTTGAACCAGAACTACCCAAATAAACTGCTCCCAGATTCCTGATTCATGGAGGGGAAAAGCATTAAGCTACTCTTACATTTGGGTGTAATTTTCTCTGCAGCAATAGATAACAAATGCAAGTCCTGAGATTTTTCTCCAAGTATTAAATATTTCTCCTACCTTGGCCCACTCAGATTGCTACCACTGAGGGAAGAACAATTCTCCTTTGCCCCCCATAAACAAGTCATTTATGTCTATACAGATTCCCCTCTCTGGCTGGGGAGTGAGCTCGGCGACTATTTCACAAACATCTTCACTTGAAATATGTATGTGGTTCTGGGCAGCAAAAGCTTCAGAAAGCCACTACTGTCTCTCTTTCTTTTCCTCCATAGTTTTTATATTCACTTTAGTTTGGGGAATTTTTCTCTTACAAGTTAGTCAATAGAAACCAGAGAATTTTAAGGAAGAGTTTGACTCCTCTCCTGGGCAGAATATTTAAGTCAGACATTATTGTTTGTTTTCAGGCAAACCAGTACAATTATGCAACATAAATTCTTTTAAAGCATCTGGGACTTCAGTCCAATTTAAAATCCTGTGGGGTTTATTACCAGAATGAATGATTATCAAATATATGCATGCAAATGAAGTGATAAAAAAATTAAAGAGCATATGAAATTTAATGCACGCTACTTGTAATTCCATGCCAAATTATTGCGAAAGAGAGTAGCTCTGCAATACCAAGCAAAAATGTGGTTTATAATATTTACGACTTGTGAATGTGATTTAAATATTCTATTGTCATGAATATATATTATAAAACAGAGCAGAGACTTAGTTTCTCGTTAATAGGAGGGGAAGGAGGGTTTACTCAAAGATGTCTTTAGTATTACTGCCAAAATAAAGAATGCTGCTTTGACTGAGGGGGATGCACCCCAATAGAAAACGTCATGAAATAGAAATCCTCTGTTCTCTGTGTGTTTTTGTCCTAAGAGTTCATTTGGGGCCAATCTAATTCAATCGATATTTATTAAGTGTCAAAATGTGAAAATTAATCTGCTGGAGACTCTTCAGTGGTAGAGATGAAGGGAGTAAAAGTGGATCCTTACAATCCTTTCCCTTAAGGAGACCACAATCTAGAGAAATGAGTGACTGTGCACAAAAAACCTGAGCCAGGCATGTTGCAACAACCAAACAACAGGCTCCCACCTCCAGGCTCTTCTAGTCCACCCTCCACACTGCTTCCTGCGTTAGTTATGCAAAATAAAGATCCACCTATTTCACTTCCCTGCATAAATCTCTGCATTGTTTAGAAAATACAGTTCAGGGGCCTCCCTGGTGGCGCAATGGGTTAAGTCAGCACTATGAAGCTCTCCTCAGCCACTGAAGCAGGAGTTCGATAGCCCGCCAGGGAGATTCTCACATGGCGCAGCAGACCTCTCCTGCCTTGCCCGCTGCTCCCCTCAGCAGTGTACTTCAGTTGATCTGCCTGTTCTGCTCCCCACTCTGTCTCTGGTAAATCCTCTCACCCCCTCCACACACACCTCTGGCCTACACCCCAGCTTGTATGCATAAATAAATAAATCTTAAAAAAAAAAAAAGTGAGTATAGTCCAGATCCCTTAGTACAAGGCCCTTCAACATATGGTCTGAAGCTACTTTTCCATTTTCAAATAACAGTCAAAAGAGCAATGGATAAGAAAGAAGTCAGTTCCACTTGAAAAGGTCTAAGCTTTAAGTATAGTTTTTCAAATAGCTTGTGGATGGCCACTGTTTCTGTCGGACTCATCCCTTCCTAATTTTCACCTCCAACAAGAACTAACTTCAAAAGAAAGATGGAGTCAAGGCAACCAGGAAGCATCTGGGGCACTGTCTTGAAATAAAGGGTGTGTTACTAGAAAATAAATTAATTGATATTAGCATCTAACCCCACCCACCCCCAGCCTCCGCTCCCCAAAGGGAGAGAATTGTACTTCAAATGTCTCAGATCTCTTATGCTGCTTCACATAGGAAGAAAAGCTGCTCTGTGATCTTCCCTGAATATAGAGGAGGTAATAAGATTTGGAGATGAAAAAATTGCTTGGATTTTTTCAGACTAATGCAGCAAGATCTAGCACTGTGGAGACAGGAGTTGAGAAGGAGAGGATAGAAAGGATTTTCCCCTCTGGACTAGAGTTTTTAGTGGAAGGAGGGAGTTTGTGCACAGTGTCGCAGTAGGCCATTCTTTCATGCATCATTCCAAATCCCATAATATGCCTATAAAGGGGAGCACTCTGGGGGTACAGCAGAGGTGGGGTGCCAGCTATCAGTAGAGAGCAAACTGTTTGAACTCCCACTATACCCAGAGATCTGCCACAAAACCAGCACAGTAGAAAGAGCAGTAGTAATGATGGCAGCCCACAGATAGGGATAGGAACCTTCTTCGCTGTGCCCCATGCACACCCAAAAAAACCAATTTCTGGTGTGATCCAAAAGAAAGAGCAAACAAGGACAGTCGTCCACCAGTGAACTACGAAGTTCAGAGCAATTTCTATTTTATTTAGAGATTTAAGGAATGCCCCTTATATCATGTTCTAAACTCTTTATATATTAGACATCGTTTGGGGGCTACTTCCAGTTATGACTACTCAAACCACTATGCTTCCGGATATCTGCAAACCACTTTGCATGGCAGACTCCATGTGCATGGACCTACAGAGAACACCACATTACATATTACAGACAACCCCATTTCTCTATCTATACCTTCCCCCTTCTTTCTTCAGGCCACAGGCCAATTTCAATCTGTTTTCTATTTTTGTACAGATATGAATAGATTTTACATTTTTGATTGGTTGCAAAAATCAAAAGAAGAATAACAATTTGTTTTACATGAAATTCAAATTTCCAGCATCCTTAAAGTCTTATGGACACACCACAACTATCTGTTCACCTGTTATCTGCTCCCCTTGTAGTGCCTGTGGTTGCTTTCACTATACTGACAGAGCTGAGCAGCTGGGACAGACCCCATGGCCCACAAAGTCTAAGGCCTTTATTATCTAGTTCTTTATAGAAATGTTTGCATACCCCTATTTTGTATGTGTGGGAAAAGAAATGATTTGCAATATTGGAGGTAGAGGGAGGATATGACTTTATTAGTAAACCATGTGCCTAATTGAGGGACAGCAAGAAAACAGAAAATTCTAACATTAGTCTCAAGCCTTCTCTTCTATCCAGTGGGGGGGGGGAAGTGTGGGGGGGGGGGAGGGAATGAGAACAGCCCCAACCCCAGCCCAATCTTTCCACAGGTAAGAATTCAGAAATGAGTAGAAAATGGAACAGAAAGAGCAAAGATATGCAAAAAAGCAAGCTAGAAAGAAATGAGACAATTTCCAGGTCTGCAGCCTCTACCTGTAACTACTGTTCACTGTAACAACTCATCTAAAAAAGAAGGTGAGTAGCAGGAGGGGGTTGGGGGCAGTGTCAGCCAGGTTGGACTGGAAAAGGAGACCTCCAGCTGCTAGCCCCTTAAAGCTCACCTCCCTTGCCACAGGGTTGTGGAGGTGGGGAAGGAGAACCTTGTTAGGAGTCCAAAAAAGAAAAAAGGACATCTTGACTGAACAGTGGGGGAGGATAACAAGAGGGAGAACAATCTCCTCCCAGGGAACCCCAGAGTGCTTTCCAGAACTGAAACAGGCAACAGGGAAATTCCAATGGATGTGCCTTCAGAGTGCTGGGTGCTGAGTTTGTTGATGCTCCTCAGTAATAACATTCTACTGAGAAAGCAGGTATTTTAAGTATTTGGGGAGGTGAGAGACAGAAATGATTTGGCAATTAAAATAGATGCCTCAAGAAACTGTTTCCCCAAAATGCTTAACTTTCTCCTCTTAACTGAAAATATTAGAAATCAATAGGAATTCTCACTGTCATATTCCACACACTTTCTTGACCATCTTTTGTTTTAAATTGAATTAGGCAAGCTGCTGATTCAGAACAACACCTAATTGTTTTGTATTCCTTTCATTCTACAAACATTTATTAAGCACTTATTAGTTGCAAGGCACTGTGCCAAGTATAAAGCAGGAGAAAACAAAATGAATAAAATAAAGTCTCAGCCCCAGAGAGGTTTGCAGTTCAGTAGGAGAGATATAAAATATGATTAAAAATAACAAATATTTAATACTGGGTAGAAACCACATGGGTGTGTGTGCATCGTAAATGTAAATCTGCTGAGATGTTCAGGCCGCTCAAGTGAAAAGCTGAGCCTGGACAACCCCACTCAAACTTCCCCTCCCCGCGCTCTGGTGAAAGGGGGTTTCCGAGCCAATTGCCTAAGTCAGGGTTTTTCAAACACCAGCAGGAAGAGCGCCCCCATCAGAATAGCCTGCATGTTTGCTAGAAGGCCGAGAGCCCTGTGAGTCAGGATCCCCAAATCAGAAGCCAGCATCCTGTGCGTTCACAAGCTCCCAGGGAATGCCTAGGACACTTTCAGGCGTGAGCACAGACTCGAGGAGGGGCTCTTAAATCTTGCTGTTCATAGAAACACCTAGACCTCAAACCACTGAAACCCAAATAGCCAGGGTGAGTTTCGTTGTCAGCAGGAGATAACACCCTCCAGAGGGACTCCAATGAGCCGCAAATGAGAGAACAAGTGTTCCAGCACGGCTGCTCCCCTGACTTTATGCAAAGAATAGACTTCATCTCGAGAAAAGAAATAGCCTTTGTTCCTTTTCATTGATCTAAGGAGACGTCGTCCTTAATTACTGATCTCCATTTTTAACTTGTCCAATACATTTCCCAAGATCTTGGACTTTATAATCCAAACCTGACCTACTCTGGTAACAGAGACTATGTGTATGTGCAGACGTGCGTGTGTCCCACATTCACGCACCTATATGCCAGGTACCCGGTGGACAATTAGATGATTAATATACTCCAACAAAGGTGATACACACACACATACACACACACGCACACACAACCCCCCCACACACACACCATGAAAAATGCATTCAGTGTGTCCAAGGGACTTTGGGGCCACAGACCTAACCAAACAGGAATTGGGGGTGGTAACAGTAAGCCGAGAGGAAGGTCACTCACTGCCAAGCCTTCTCAGAGAAAAAGCCCTTTATATTGAGTACTGAAGAAGTCAGCCTCCAACAGAAGGAATAGTGGCCAGCTCAGAAGACAACAATTGCAAAGGCGCAGTCATACCTGAGTTGTTTGGATTGCCTGGAATAAGATGTGGTTGTGAAGTGGCCCTGATCTCATGGTCCTGGGGTGCACTTGACCCTTTGAGCCAAGAAAAACCTTTGTTCTGGCCTAGTGGTTCAGGTCCAGCTGTAGCTTAGGATCATTTGGGATATTTTAAATAACAAAGTTCAGGTATCACACCTCCGCCCGCCCCCCCCCCCCCCCCCCCCCCCCCCCCCCATAGATTCTGCATTAATGAGATTCAGGCATCTCTATTCTCTATTCTAGCCAGCTCCTGGTCGCTGGCTACACAGACTCTCCTGGTTGACTGGAGTCTGCAGGCTGCTCCACCTACCTGTTCACTTTCCTTTTCTGCCCAGACAGGTAATCATTTTATTTGCCCTATTATTGCACTATTTTTCAGAGGGGATAAGCTTAGGTTGCAGGGTTCCCAGGTTAGCCCCTCACCTTACACAAAGAGGGGTCAAAGTGATCTTTCGGTGCTCCCAGGTGCACAAGTTGCAACTCCTACATCCCTACACTCCTTGGAGGAGGATGGGGGGACTCAAATGTTGGAGATGGGGGAAAGATGCAATACAGCCTGGAGGTGTCTCCAAAGAAAAAATTCAAGCATTTTTCCAAAACCTAGATTCATGAAGCTCCCAAAGCACATAATAGCATTTCTCCCATTAAATTCAGTGAAATGAACTAAAAACATTGCAATCAGATGCTTAATGAAAATAATGAAATATGTCAGGAGGAATGGAAATAGTGAGCCTGCGGGCGAGGGATGCTGGGCAGTCAGCTAGGTTTACACCCAGCTGAGTGTCTGGGGTCACCACAGCCAGACAGCATGTGATTCAGATCTGTGCCTGAGCCGGGGAACAAATTGCTGCACGTCATAAATCTTCTGGATCATCTGCAAATAGTAGAAACTGGGAATGTTAAATTCGTGAATGCCAAGGGTGCGTTCATATATCAAAATGAACATTTGTACAGACAACAGGAGTCCAACTGAGAGAACTGTGCAGTTGCATTGATGTGTAAACGGAATAGATAAAAGTCTATCCTCGAACCTTTGAAACAAAATCTCTAAAGCATCCCCCCACCTTTATTTCAAATCAGCAATGATAAACAGATTTTTTCTGAATCAAAACAAGAACATAGGATTTGAGGAAATTTTTTTTGTTCTGAGTTGTAAATGTATTTGTAAAGAAAGGTTGCTTTGTGTTCCTAGGAAGGCAAAAAAGCCTCCCAAATAGCCCAATGCTGACAGTGAAGTGCTAAGGCTGGAACAAGGGACTTGCACAAGAGGCAAGAGGTCCGGTTGGCACATAAGTGCACTTGACATTGCCCAGCCCTGGAGCCCAAGGCTGCCTGGCAGATGTCCTGGGTGCCCATCCAAGGGGTGTGGAGAGAGGAAGGGCAGCACAAGTCCTGGGCAGGTCAAAATGGAGAAGTAATCCTCCGCTGAGGACACCCACACAGTTGCATAAACATCCAAGAGGTTAAACTCCACCCCCAAAGGAGGGGGAAGAAGAATAAAATGATCGGAGGGGCGTTTTAATTCAAATGTCACTGTACTATAAACCTGAACTTGCTGAAAAAATTCTGAGTTGGACTGATTTCACTTGGAAATGAGATTAAAAACTTTCTGCTGAGTCAGAAATTATATTTACTCTAACAAGATAAATAAGATAGTTTTGCAGAGCTGAGTGTGTGATCAGGAAAGCCAAAACCACCTTGGGGTTTGTTTATTTCTCTCCTCCGCTCAAGAACAAGGTCCCCCCTTTCAGTGAGGCCAAGACAAGATGGTAGTCACACCTGAGCTCTCCTCCCAAAGTCATTGCAGTGGGAGGTGGCTAAGCCAAGACCACCAACAGAGGTAGGGATATCTATGCATTTCTTTCATTCATTCATTCATTCATTCATTCATTCATCAACTGTTCTCTTTATGCTACAAGCCCTAGGACCTCAGAAATCTGAATCCGGGAACCAAAGGGAAGTTTGGAAAGCCAAGAACAACTACACCAGACTTTTCCCGACATAGTCTTTAAAACCTTCCATACGAAGTGGGTTTGTTTTTTAAGTATCAAACCCAGTTATTGCTATTGTGTCAGGGAAATGAACACGCCCATTCCTATACTGGGAGAAAAATGCAAATTTAAGTGGCTCTTCTGGAAGGCATTAGACACTGTATCAGAAGTCTTAAAAGTGTGCATACCTTTTCAACCAGAAATTCCTGTTCTAGGAATTTGTTCAAGACAATAATTTAAAAGATCAATATTGTAGAGTGTTCAAGAGTCAGTTCTTGATGTCAGTAAAATCTGGATGCAGGTCCTGATTGCACAGACTGATGAAACTTTGGACAAATTACTGAACGTGAACTTCAGTGCCCTGGGATGTAAAATGGTGGTAATAGCAGCCGTTGTGGCACAAGGCTGTTTTGAAAATGAAGTGAACTCAAGCATGCAAAAGCACAGCACCAGCATGCCCTGCAAGGTGCGACAGCTCAAAAACCCATGGTGCTCTCCTTGGTCAACCCTGTTTTCTGTGCATAAAGATGATGGTACAATGGTGGTCTCCACACCACTGCTTATAAAAGGAAAACACTAAACTACAATGAAAATTCCAAATAAGGGCCTCCCTGCTGGCACAAGAGGTTAAGTCTCAGCTCTATGAAGCTATCCACAGCCACTGCAGCACGAGTTCAATTCCCGGCCAGGGAGCTTCCCACATGGTGCAGCAGAGCTCTCCTGCCTCACCCGCTGCTCCCCTCAGCAGTGTATTTCAGTTGATCTGCCTGTTCTGCTCCCCACTCTGTGTCTGGCGAATCCTCTCACCACCCCCACACCTCTGGCCTGCACCCCAGCTCTTGTATGCACAAATAAATAAAAATCTTTTTATAAAAAGAAAATTCCAAATAAGTGTTTTGCTAAACAAACAATGATACATACTTAATATGAATATTAAGATATATTTTCTAAATATTATGGAAATATGTTTACTACTGTAGAAAGATGTTCACAACTTACCACTAAGTGAAAGAAATTAGGTTACAAACTAGCATACATATTATCTGCTTTTTGCTTACACGTGCATATATATGCACAGAAAAATACATGGAAAGATAGACTCTAAGATATCAGGATGGTTTTCTCTAAGTAAGATTGTGATTTTTTTTTTAATATTGGGCTTTTTGTGTTGAATTTATATTGCATTTGTAATAAGCCAAACAAAGGATTTTTTTTTCATGAGAAATGTCACTTTTAAAGTGTAAATGCTTCTTGGGAAGTCATAGGTAAATTTTATCAGGTAATTATCAAAAACCAACATGGTCCCTTGCAGAATTCCAATTAATAATGTAGAAGGGGTGAGGGGAATAGAAAATGACTATCAGTACACCACAGTAATAATTGCTGCAGGCAAGATCCACCCATGGATGCTAAAATTTGTGGGTGTAAGTTGAAAGAGAAATAAAATATTTGCATAGTCTTAAAGTATCTCCCTCAAGATAGCTACTAATTACCAAGGAGAAAATATTATTTTTATAAAGAAGAAGGCTGGCAGATAGCACCTTAACCACATGATCGAGGTTAGCATTACTAGAAATGAGACAACATCATCATTAACTCCCTGATAAAAAGCCCTTTGGCATTCTTGCCAGACAAATAGAATGCAACATTGAGAACAGATCAGACAAACTCAAATTAAAAGGCAGTCCATAAAATACTGGTTGTCCTCAAGACTATCAAGGTCATATAAAACATGTAAAGGTCAAGGAACTGTCACAGAGGAGACATAACAACTAAGTGTAATGTCAGATCTTGGGTTGGCTTCTAGAACAACTAAAGGACACTAGTGGAGAAACTGGGGAAATCCAAATAAAGTCAGTATCTTAGTTCATGAAGTTATCCTAATTTTAATATCTTAGTTTCGATCATTGTAATATGGTTATATAAGCTGTTAACATTGCATAACAATTTTTCTAAGTCTAAAATTATTTCAAAATCTGGGGAGTCCCACTTGGAAGATTGCTTACCTTCCTGCCCTCACCTTGAGGTTCAGTTGGTCAAAACAGGGGTCTGGAGTTACTGTCCAGCCATCTAGAGCCACCTGACCTTAGGTGAATGTACCTAGGGTTCCTCAGCTATAAACTGGGATGAAGACCGAATGAAAAAGACAAGTAACTCGCCAAATTCCAGGTATCCACTGCCCATCCAAGCATGCAGTCACTTCCTAGTTCTCCCCTCCATTATAGTGGGCTCTATCCTGCATGCTGGGGCTAAAGGGTTTACCGGGACCAATAAAGAACCCCTCCTCCTCCATCCCTAGATGCTATTGTCTTCTCTCCAGTGGAGGTGATATGAAGGGACAGACAATAATCCTAAACTACTAGTAAAGGAGACAATATTGGCCAGTAATAATGGCACTGAAGAAACTGTGACAGAGAGTTATTGGGGAAAGGTGCTCACTTTCACCAACGTGGTCAGGGAAGGCTTCCTGGAGGAAGTGGTATTTTAACAGGGACTAAATAATGAAGAACTAGTCAAGTGAACATCTTGGGGAAGAGAACTTCAAGCAGTGGGGACAGTCAGTTTTGGTGTCCAGAGAGAGGAAGGGTAAGCCAATGTTAGGGTCACAAAGCCATTCACATTCAGGGAACAGATCAAACAGGCCCCACTTGGGGCAAAGAGAAAGGGAAGGGAAAGGCACTGGAGGATTTTTGTTGTTCATTAGATGTGTTCTTTTTGTGGTGTTTACATTTATTAATAAGCCAATAAAAATGCCTGAGGTTCAATATTAAGTGTCTTTTACAAATTTCTAACCTCCCACAGTACACAGGGAAATTACCTTATAGTTATAGTCTGTATCCAAGTCGAGTCAATGGTGGTCAAAGTAAAATTTTATTGAAAGCAAATATAATAGTTATACTATTTAATTATATGGGATCCAATGACAGGGAAAGAAGGTAATATTAGGAATTTAATATTAGGATTAAATTAAGTTAAATGAATCTACATACGAAAACAATCCAGCTAGGCATGAAAATACTATAAAATTCAAGTGTGAATCATTGAGGCATCAATTAAATGATGAGGCAGGCTGGAAGGAAAAGCCTCAGGTACTTCTCCTAAGTGAAGACCCAGCATAGGTGTTTGTCCAGGTTGTGGGTGTTCAGGTCTGACCGCTGGGAAAGTCGAAATAAAACTTCAAGATCCCCTTCTTCCATCCCTCTCTGCTCAGCTTCTTGTTCATAAGACGCACTCATATTCCAGTAGAAAAGGGTAGGCTTCTCCAGCTCTCCCACCACGTCACCTGCCATCTTCCTGTAGAGGCTGAGTGCCAGGTCTGCGTGTACATCGGGATACTTGGTGTGGATGGCTAAGCAGCGGGCTTCCTTCTACACTGATGTTTTCAGCAGCTGGCAGACAAAGCCCTGATGTATTTCAAGCGGCATCTAGAGCGTCAGCTGAAGCTTCTGGACATCACAGCTGAGTTTCAAGTTTTCAGACTGCAGAGAGGCCTGCTCCACCCTGAGGCTCTAGCTGCTGAGTCAGGTCCAGATCTTGGGACAGAGAAGCCCGGGAGATGGGCTGCTCTGTCTGCCTGTCCTTCCAGGGAGCCCAGCTGCACCTGCTCGTCCTCAAAGAGATCAGGCAGCCCGAGGGTGCTCAGGCTGGTGTGGGCCAGAGTGAGCAGCTGGCACCCTCTGTCCCTGAGCACCTGCTGCATGTGTGCCTGGCAGCGCTCCCACTTGGCCCCCAACTCCTGCAGAGCCTGCACCCGCTGCCTCCACCCCTCCCTTTCCTGGTACAGCGACTCCAGACCTTGCTGCAGAGCATGGTTCTCATCCGCAGCAGCCCTGAGCATCTTCTCTAGCTGTTGCACCTGGTCCTGCACTGACTTCAGCCTGTCTTTGGCAGCAGTCACTCAGGTTGTGTGGGCTTCTGCTGCGTCTGCAAGGGTCTACATCTGTCCCTGGAGGTGCACCTACAGCCTCCTGGGAAGAAAAGGCTGGGGGTTATGACTTCTCTGGGGTTCAACAAGGAAGTGTTCCATGGGTGACAAGTTGTCTGGGATTTTATTAAATATGACCAAGCAAAGCAGGTGCAAATTGGGAGGCCTGGCCTCCGCCACAGGTGACTCCAGGGCTTTGAGGGCTTGTATGCTGGGTTTGGTCTGTTCCGGCTTCTTGCGCAGGCTTCCACCTGGCCAACTCCTTCAATCTTCCTCCCATCAGATTTCCCTTCACAATAAGACCCACAACGGTGACACAGACCAGTAGCTCCCAGGAAAGCCCCAGACTGGTGTGAAGGCTTCTGACATAGCAGGCAGAGCTGCCCATGGCTGCTCCAGCACCTGCCGGGAAGCCGTGGTGGGGGGAGCCAATCCACAGGCGTTCACTATTGTGGGGTAGGCTAACTCTCAGGCTTTTCTGCCCGGCCGTCCCCCCCCACCCCCACCTTGGGGATGGGCCCCTGCAGGCCTAGGTGCTGCCTTGCTTAGAGTAGCAAAGCCTGGGGGCATGACTTAGTTAAAGTGAGCATGCGCAGAAGGAGAGAGGAGCAGGAAGAAGCAACACAAAGAAGGGAGCAGCAAGAGCACGCTGCTGAAAGGGTCCCAGAGAAGCTGAAGATTTGCCGGGGCCATCCCAGCCCCGCCACCTTGTATATAGTTACCAGAGTTTAAGAGTTTAAATAATAAAAGGCCATAAAAAGCCACCGAAGGTTCCAGGACTTGTTTACACCCGTCTGCTCATCATCGACAACCTGCCTAGTGCCATTTTCCTGCTGGCACTACAGTTGTTCACTGGCCTCACAGGGCCGTGGGAGTCTGCCAGAGCCACCAGTGTCCTGAGGAGACACCCAACTGTCTGGTGTCCTGAGGAATGCTGGGTCTCCAACACAAACGGGTGCCAGGCAACAGGGTATACCATCATCATGGGGGGAGAATGGGGCACAGAAGTTTCTAGAAAGCAGTGCTTCTAACCAGCCTATTCACTGTACTGATACAGGTGGTATGACCTGCACAGGAAGGGACTGCTTGGGAAGTGGAGGTCCTGAGTGCAGCTGTTTTCATAATAAACTGTCTTTACACTTAATAAAATTATTTTAAAATAAAAGGCTTAAATGCAAAGCAAGATTATATAAGCCTAGGTACTTATGGTGAGGCATTGTTGGGGAAGTCCCCAAGACCTCCAAGGTAGAAAGGTCTCACTGCTATATCTCCTCATATTTGAATAGAAAATATTACTTTTACAGCTTGTTACATTAAAATTAGATTAAAATAAACACAGGGAAATATAGCATATCAGTTTTCAGCATGTAACCAGAGAACATTCACATGTATTATCAAAATTCAACAATTCTCTTTTGAATTATCATTCTTCAAAAGCGACAATTTCTTTATATCAGTTCATTGGTTCAATTTTTTAAATCTCACTAATCATTTCTATGCCAGATCTGTAAGTCGATATAAAACTAAAGTCCAAGTCCTTTGAATTTTACATATCGCAGAAATTGTCTTTATCACTGCCCCATTTCTTTGTGTGCCTTTTTAAAGTTAATTATGAAATGTTGGTTTCCTCGGTGACTGATGAAGATAGAAAATCACCAACCCAGACAGGCTAGACTCCTGCTTCTTTAGGGAACAGATATTTACTCTCCCATTCTAAGCTTCTTGGTAATTAAAACAAGACGCAACTTCAACCACAAGTAAACTTACTGGAGTTTACTATGTGTTAACTTATATTATCTCATTAATCCTCATAACTCTAAATGGGTATTACACCATCTCCATTGTACAGTTGAAGGAAATAAGTGGGAGAGTAGGTCGCAAGTGCCAGATACTCTGATTTATTGCTTGTTATCAAAAATTTTTGTAATATTCATTGCTAAAAACACTGGTATTAGTGTTCTACCTAGAAACTTCTGGAAATCTAAAACTGCTGGTTGAAGAAAGGGTGCCTATTGCCTACAGTCTCCCCTTTATCATAGTTATCATACCTTGTGGAGAGTAACTAAGAATACACAGATCTCATTAGAAGAGGGCAAACAGGTCTGCATTGTGTAAATCAATTCAAGGACCAAATGGAAGCTTGCTAATCTTAGGTCTCTCCTTAGTCATACAGAGCTTCATTTTACATTTTAATATGCAACATTTCAGTTGACTTAAGATGAAGACTAAATTCCCTAATCACTATAATTCCGCATATGGAGACTTACTGTGGGAAGTGTACCACCTCCTTGTGGGGCTCTCTTCCCTGCTCTGAACCATCCTACATACATCTGCCAGGTTAATCTTCTTAAAGTTTTAATCACTTCATTCCTTAGCTGAAAAATCCTAAATGGCTCCACATTGCCTTTGAAATATTATCTAAATACTTCAACAGTCTGGCTCCAAGCTTTCTTTCCAATAAAAGTGTATCATCAGTTAGGATAATTTCTGTAGCAACTAACAGACATCCCAACTCAAACTGGCTTAAACAGAAACTTATTTTCTCACATAACAGAGAGGAGAAAAATAGGATGAACTCTGAAGTATTCTATGTTCCGCTGGATTAAGTTACTGTAACCCCATCCTAGGATTCTCCCAACTTCCCTTCCAATCTTCTCTCTCTGTCATCAAACATTCTGTACTTGAGTCAAACAAAAGCACAGGTCCTTGTTTTCCCTCTTTGTCATGGAATATTCGCCCCACCGTTTCTACCATCCTTCAAGACCTACATCTTCCATGTTCCATTCCTCTTTTTCCCCAGTGGAGAAACTTGCCGTTTTTCTCTGTAATTTCATGGGACTTTATATCTCTGTGACTTTACCTTTTGCTATGACCAGTGTTGTGAATCAAATATTTACACCTATGCACTAGCAGCTGTACAAAAATAGTAAGTTCCTTGAGGACTGAGTCCCATCCAATATCTGTCCTCATTTCCTGACAAGTCTGACAAGTGCTCAGTTGTTAGGCATTTTATAAATGATCCAGTCAATCAACAAATACGTGAAACTTATGAAAACTCTGTGTGGACGTTTACCCTAAGGAACCATTTCCTCCTGCTCATTTGGTGGTCATCAGGGTCTAACACAAAATAAGATATATTTTTGGTTTTTACTTAAACGTGCCATTCTTATTAAACAAAAATGAGGATGTTCTATTTTTAAAGATAAAAGTTCTCAAAAACTTCTAAATTTTGTGTTGGAAACAATCAAAGGACTCTCAAGAAGTTTGGAGGAGTTTTCTGAACAAAATAAAACTCTGAGAAGAAGAGCTTTTCTAAAGCTTAAAACCATCCTGGGAAACAGGCTGACCTGGCGTCATGTTGCTGAGATTTCCTGTGTTCCCTACCTGCCCACACATTATCCTTCCAGGTGAGGTAACAGACCAAAAATGACCATTTCTTGACATCTCTCACTCTAAACCCATTCAGAGGCCTACCCTAAGCTTTGCCTGCCCACATATGAGAAAATGTTCAATATCACTTACCATCATGGAAATGCAAATCAAAACCACAATGAAATACCACCTCACACCTGTGAGCATGGCCCATATTTAAAAAAAAAAAAAAAAACAGAAACAACAAATGTTGGTGAGGGGGTGGGAAAAAAGAAACACCAACATTGTTGGTGGGAATATAGATTGATCCAGCCCCTATGGAAAACAATAGGAGGTGCCTCAAAATATTAAAAACAGATCTACCATATACAATCCAGCAACTCCACTCCTATTCACCTATCTAAAGAATATAAAATCACTAATTCAAAGGGTTATGTGCAGCACTCCTATGTTCACTGCTACACTATTTACAATAGCCATGTTATGAAAAACAACTTAAATGCCCATCAAAAGTAATGGATTAAGAAGATGTGGTATAAGTGGATTAAAAAGATGAGAAGGTGGAATAGCACTCATGGTTAGATAAAAAGGTGAACTCCTGCCATTACTGGCAACATGGGTGGAACTAAAGGGAATTATGCTAAGTAAAATAAGTCAGAAGGATAAAGACAAATACCAGATGATTTCACTCATATGTGGAACATGGGGGAGGGAGGACAGCAAAACTGACAAAATAAACCAAAATAAACCCTAGAAATCTGAGTGCAGAATTGAGGCTGCCAGAAGGGTAGGAAAAGTGGGGAAGTGGCCAAAAGGCCTAGGGTAAAGGATCATGGATGCTATGGCTGCTTTGATGGTGTCAGTGCTGTGGTAACTTACCTCTGAGGAGGTATGAATCTATCCCCCTAAATCATACACAGTGTTATAAACCAATATTACCTCAATAAAGAAAACTATAAATAATAATAATAAAAAAAAAAAAGATTTGCCTGCCTGGAAGTGGAGTCCAAGAGAAACCCTCAAGGGAGGATGGGCTAGGGGCAATTTCATGGTAAAGGCTGACTTCCCTACCATCTCCATACTCAAGATCATTAACCATATAAACGAGTTAGAATCTATATTGTATCAGAGCAAACTGGGCACTAGTGTCCTTTAGTTAACAGCAACAAAGAAGTCAGGAAAAGACAAGCTAAGGCCTGAAATGCAATGAGAGAGAGAATGAGCTGGCTTTTGTGCAGGATGAGGTCAGTAGTCCGGCATTAAGTTTCACTCATCCTAACATATTTAATAAGTGTCTGTTAGGTGTCAGATATTATATGATTAAGCTTCAGACTTCTTTGGGGACACTGGTAAAAACAACTTTTTCTTCTCACAAATCCACCTCTCTCATCCATGGTCCAGTAGCTCAAGGTATCCTCCAGAGATGGAGGGAAGGGTGAGTAGTTTCCATGAAGATTCCACCCCAAGCCACATGCAGATGTGGCCAGTCCTCACCAAAAGCTATGGTTGTGACTGACCCCCTGGCCATACCCCATGAATTGTAAATGAGGGGGTAAATTAACCCTCTCATCCTTTGGGGGGAAAAACTGTAATAGCCTACTACTCATGATTTGCAACTAAAACCTCACTGAAGAAATGTGGGATAAAGCAGTTCTGTGACAATGCTGAGCAGCGATGATCAGCTTAGCACCAAATTTGGGGGTGCCCATAGGGATGGGTGGGGGCTCAGAGAGGCAACTGCTAATGAAGAGACAGCTTATGCCCCCATCACTCATCCATCCATTCACATATTGATTTATTCAACCAACATATTATTGAGAACCTTCCATTGGCCAGCTTCTCTGCCCCTAAAGACCTAACAGTCAGGGAGACAGATAAGCAAAAAAATCAACTCACTCTAAGATCAGCACCATGACAGAAATGATTATGGAAGTGAGGAAACACAGAGCAGAAATGACAGTCTGCCCAAGAGTCAGAGAAAAGTCGGAAAGGAGGTAACAAACCATCAATGAAGAACGCAAACATGGAGATTTTCCAGCCCACAAGCTATTCCCAAACATCCAAAGTAAATGTTAGCATAAGTATGAGTAGGTTTAGTTTAAATCTAGGATGCATTGGAAAAGGACAGCTCAGGACTTTTCTACTAACTATGAGGATAAAAATCATAGCATAAAGACAACCCAAGTTGCTAATCATTTTTATATTGACAATAACAACGTCTTTCCTGGGGCCCTTCTCTGTCTCCTCAATTCCCTGTTGTTTGTGGGTAAATATCCACCTGCTATTTTACAGTATTCCTGCTTAATTGGCAACCAGCTGCCTCTAGGAAATAAGATATTATGTTCAAGTGTAACTATTTTTTCCACCCCCATCTTATCACTGAGAAAAAGACTGAGTATAGAAAATATATTCCTAAAATAGCCAGCTTCTTTACAAAATAAAACCAGCAATGTAATAAAAGTTAGTACTCAGAATTCTCTTTTCTAAGGTGTTAGTTCTAGGAGGCAAACCCCATATAACCATGATTTGGTGAGTTTTATTACATTTTGCTAAGGAACAGGAGCAGACCTAGCCAAACGTGAGAGATTGCTTCCCCATCAAATTAAAGAATTAGCTGCTCCCTGAATTGCCTCTCTAGAGAGTGTTTTTATTTGAAACTTTTATGGCCCTTGAAACTTTTGAGACTCTTCAATAGAAAATTTCCATAGTCTGGGAAACGGATTTCTGGGCCAGCTGGAAGCTGTCTCTCTGCTCTACATAGTGTTGGTTAGATATGCCAGCAACCTTGGAGAGTGCCATGCACATGCACTTGGATACGTGCAGGAGCGAGACCACAATGACTGGTGAAGGAAGACAAACAAAAATATCAAACCATCACTGGCTAAAGGCAGCTCAAGGGGCAGGGAAATACCTAAAGCAAAGAACAAATAGTACAATTTCAGGCACTTTGATCCATGGAGTTGAAGAGATTTGCATGCAGGTGGAAGTGAGGGTGTAATGCTGTATAACCTGCTATGTGAACCCCATGTTATAGGGGCTCTGTCACTTACTTTCATGTTAACAATTAAAACTGTTAATTTTTTTCATTCAGAAAACATCAAGATTGTGATACAACTAACTATAAAAACAGTCATATAGATGCAGCAGATTAAGGCCCAAAGAAATTCATGACTTCCCTAGAGTTCCAAAGATAAAATATAACATAACATAACATAACATAACATAACATAATAATGTAAGGTACTGCATGGCAGACATTTCCAGAATGAAGGTAGAAATTTCCCTACTGGCAACTGTAATCCAGGGCATTTTTCTGAACTTGAAAGGGGGCAACAAGAAATGCTTTCCAGGAGCACATATGTGCTGCCTCCCAGTCACCACAAAAATCACAACATTTTGGAATTCAAGAAACTCTAGCAAAGTTCAACTCCCTTTTACCAATGAAGAAGATAAGGCCTTAGGGAATGCAGTGCCCTCCTTGAAGTAACACAACTACCAAAGTATATGAAAAAGTCTAAACTTATGTTCCAGTTTTCTGATCCTAACTTCAAACTATCTCCAACTCAAAAAAGAAAATAAGCAATAGTATGAAAAATAAAATTTCTACTTCAAAGATAAGGAGCTCTAACCTGACACCTGCAATGTCATGGAAATAGTACTCTTGCATTTCTCCTTTTGAACTGATGTACATTCCCAGGCCTTCGTTCTCCTTGGTGAGTGCCATTTGTCTGCTACCTGCTGCATAAAGTCATGCTTTATTGAATGACTATAACAAGAGCCTGTAATTCCAGCTTTCCAGGGTTTCTTCCATATCTAAATCATCCTTATTCTTCCTGGTTTTGTAAATTCATTAGATAAACTAGAAAATATCTTTCTTCTAAGAAAACTTTTGAGGTTGCAGCTTGCTGCATTTTTTTTCTTACATCGTTGTTTATTTTTGTAAAATATTTGACTTCTCCCCTCAAGTATAGTCTCCATAGCTCCCCCAGCACCAGAGCACCCTTGCTCTATCATATAGCCCCGTGTACTCTTCCCTCCCCTGCTCTATACCTCAGATCTATGGTTAGCTTGCAAGTTTTGTCTTTTTCCTGCCCCTTTATTCAGTTTCCCTGTATTTCACCTATAAGTGAAACCACCCAATATTTATCTTTTCCCTTCTGACATATTTTGCTTAGCATAATGCCTTCCAGCTCCATCCATGTTGCTGCAAATGGCATGAGTTTATCTTTTTTAATCAGTGAGTAGTATTCCATTATGTATATACTACATCTTCTTGATCCATTCATCTGTTTGGGAGCATTTAGGTTGTTTCCATATCTTAACTATTGTAAACAGTGCTGCAACAAACATAGGAGTCCAGCTTGCTGCAGTTAAAGCACTATGAGAACAGGAATAAAACAATCAGTTGGAAACAATCAGAGCTCAGGCGAATTCTCAGAGCCCTCAAGCACATAAGCATGTGCTCCCCTCTACCACTGCAGCTCAGTATTTGCTCTTGGTTTTGACCTGTTTTCACTTCCTGGCACCTGCTCCTGGGTCTCTGCTTGTCTGTGAGCCTGTCCTACTTAAAAACATTAGAGACTGTCACCCAACTTCCATCCCTTATCCCTGAAACATGCTGAGCCTCAGTTCAGGCACCTTCCTCATCTCTCACTCCCTGCCACAAACTCCCAGTTCCACTCCTTTTGAAACAAGGCTATAGGGGGGCTATAGTCATCCAAGGACAGGGCCCAATAGAGGACAGGTTACTATCTGTGGTTCTTCACCTGCATGCACAATTGTAAGACCTCTGAAGCACCGGGAACAACAACAATGGGGTTTATTTAACAAACAGGAGAAACAAAGAGTTTCTAAGGCCACAGGTGGCCAGAATTCTTACCCTAGAGAGTGTCCACAGTGTCCAGAAGTCCCAAAAGGGTTGCTCATTCAAGATGGCGTCCTCCCGCCAACGAGGGCCTGGAGCTTGTAGCCTGCCAGCAGGATCCAACTCTCCGCAGCTGGAGGCGCTCACAGCCAGGGTGCCGAGATGACTCCGCAGCAGCCTGCAGCCACGGTCTGAAGTTCGGGAACACCAGCACTGGGAGGTGGTGCCAGTCAAATACGCCATGTTAACAGCTCTCAAAAGTGATCCGGACTCAGAGTGCCAGTCACCTGGTCACTAGAGGCCGTGTAAGGCACACCAGCGTTACCGCTCTTAGTGAGTCCTTGGCCCACACCAACAACAAACAGCTCTTTGACACACCAGGCCCCAGGTCTTTGGTGCTCATTTCAGGTGGTGGCAGGTCCCGAAGCAGGTACAACCGCCGGTCTCTGCAAAGTTCTCTGTGATGTTCTTCGGCTTCTCTCTTTGCAGGTGGGCTTCTGGATGCTGCTTATCTTCACAGGTCAGAAAGAGTGGGAGGGGTCTGGGCCTCCCGGAGCCTTGGAGTCTTAAAGGAGCTCCTGCTCGGCCTTCAGGGTCGCCCACCCTAGATGATACCTGACTGGACCACTTTCAATTCTCAGTGACTATTGGGCCATTTTAGGACCAATGGGCCCATTTGGTGCTGAATAATTAACTAATGCATTGATGAACGTGATTGGTTCATTTTTTTTAAAGATTTATTTATTTATGCATACAAGCTGGGGTGCAGGCCAGAGGCATGGGGTGGCGAGAGGGATCACCAGAGACAGAGTGGGGAGCAGACAGGCAGATTGATGGAAATACACTGCTGAGGGGAGCAGCGGATGAGACAGGAGAGGTCTGCCGCGCCATGTGGGAATCTCCCAGCCGGGTGTGGAACTTGCGTCGCTGCTGCTCACAGCAGCAGCGCAGCGCGTAACCGCTGCGCCACCAGGGAGGCCTGTGACTGGTTCATTTAGCGCGCACCTCATTGGTCCATCTATGATCCAGACACCAAATGTAAAACAGCCGACGCCAGGCTGCCTTGTAGCCATCCTGGGGCTTTCTGCTGCAGGGCAGCCGGCAGGACACTCCCCTCCAGTTTCAGAGTTCAAAACCAGGTTGGTGCCTGAGGGAGGGGTGGCCCATAGGCAGCAATTTCTGGCACGGTTGCGCTTTTCCAATGACTCTCGCAGCTTAGCTACAGGTGGAAAAGAGCCAATCTTGCCCCACAGACCAAATTCCAGGCCCCACTTTCACTTTGTCAAGACTCCTTTTAATCTGTCCAGGGTGTCAGGTATAACCAAGCTCCAAAGCAGAGGTTCACACTCCAGTAGGATTGATCCCGGGCAAATGGGGCTTCAAAATTGGACAAAGGCAGTGCCCAAATTTCTTACCAGTCACTATCTTGGTTCTGCACCTGTGCACACAATTGCAAGACTACTCAGGCTTAGGAAACAATAACAATGGGATTTATTTAACTAACAGGAAAAAGCAAAAAATTACTAAAGTCAACATATGGCCGTTGACCTTACTTAAAGCAATGTCCAGTCCTTGAAGTCGCAGAAAAGTAACAAAGGTGGGGTCTTCCCACCACTGCTGTTGTGGAGCTCCTCTTCCAAACAATAGGCCACATTTCCAAAATGGCGTCTTCCTTCTTCTACAGACACGCAACAGCCAGAGTGTAGGCCAGGTTCCAACTCATGAGGACGATGCAGAACTCAATTGGAGATGCTCCCAAAACTGCTGTGGTGCCCCAGCACAGAGCGAGCCCAACAACACTGCAAACAGCAACTGCAGTGCCCAGACGGCCCAACAGACTGCACTCGCACATTTTAGGAAGGTGCTCACTTTGGGCCTCTGCCTTCTTCCTTCGGCTGCAGTAAAGACAAAACTGGGAGCAGTTTCCGTCACTCAGCTACTTGCAAAGCCTCCAAAGTCGCTGGCCCCAAAGTCACGGAAGATTCCAAAAACGCTCGATCTGAAACTCTATATCCCAGCAGCTCAAAACTTCTGGCGTCTGATTTCCACCTAGATTGATTGATTGAGAGCAATCTTGGTGGCTACATTTTCTGCTGCTTCTTTTCCTACATCATGGCGACTGCTTCCTCTATTCCTGCATCATGGTGACTGACTTCCCCTTCTCCTGCAGTCCCTTTTATTTCTCATCAGACTCTCCACCAAAAACCACAAACTTAGCATTTTCCCTGGGGCTATTCATTCTCATCAGCAAACCCCCTCTAGGGGGCACTAACTTTACCGGACTTTGGACTCATCCCGGTTACAGGATTTCCTGGAATGGCTTATTATTTTTTTTTTAAGATTTATTTATTTATGCATACAAGCTGGGGTACAGGCCAGAGGCATGCGATGGCGAGAGGGTTCACCTGAGACAACAGGGAGCAGAACAGGCAGAGCGAGGGAAATACACTGCTGAGGGATGCAGCGGGCGAGGCAGGAGAGGTCTGCCGTGCCATGTGGGAATCTCCCCAGCTGGCCATCGAACTCGCCTCGACGCTGCCAGCAACTCGACAGTGCAGCGCTTACCCGCTGTGCCACCAGGGAGGCCCAATGGCTTATTATTTTTTAAGTTTCACATTTTTATTTTGCCCCATATGCACATGTTTAATAAGCCACTACCTAAGTATGTGTTTTAAAAGCTAAAGCCTATATATTTGCATCATTACTTTATTTAATAAATGATATTTTGTGGCCTCCCTGGTGGCGCAGCGGTTAAGCGCTGCGCTGTGGAGCTGTCAGCAGCAGCGATGTGAGTTCAACGCCCAGCCAGGGAGAATCCCACATGGTGCAGCAGACCTCTCCTGCCTTGCCCGCTGCTCCCCTCAGCAGTGAGCCTCTGATCTGCCTGTTCTGCTCCCCACTCTGTCTCTGGTGAAGCCTCTCACCGCTCCACACCTCTGGCCTGTACCCCAGCTGTATGTATAAATAAATAAATCTTTAAAAAAAAAAAAAAAAACCTTCCCACAAAGAAAACTTCCAGGGCCAGGGGAATTTAAAATAAATAAATAAATAAATAAATAAATAAATAAATAAATAAATAAATAAATAAATAAATGATATTTTGTAAGTTTTGCTTTTTAAAATAAATTGTATTTTAACTCCAAAAAAAGTGAGAAAGGCGTTATGTTGTTACTTAAAATTAGCTTGCACTGTATCATCTCACTCATATGTGGTACATAAAGAAAGAAAAGGAATGAAATAAATAAAAACAAGAATTAAATTTAAATAAGATCCAATTAGTGTGGAAGGCAGGGTCAATCAGGTAAAATGAGTCAATTGTGTGGTAAAGGATAGAACTCGACCTTTAGTGGAGAACTTTATATGTATATGTTGATTCATAATGATGATGAAACTTACATAATGTCATAATGCGATCTTGCAGTAATAAAAAAATTGATAAAATAAAATTGGCTTGACAAAAAACCTAACATATTGTCCGTCATTTTATTTTCTCTCTTCAGTTTAGTGAAATTTTTATCACAGGTCTGCCTTTGGGAACAACTGTCCTGGGGCCTTGAGGTCAAAATTTTTCAATATATTTGGATATAATATGACGTATCTTCCAATCACTGAATCTGTGCATAGAACTGGGATTAGCATGAAGGAGAGAAGACAGTGATCTTGGATACAAACTTAGGAAATGACCCAAAAATTTAGTAATCAAAATAAATAATATTTTAATAAAATGAAATTAATGCAAAGTCCAAATATTTTGAACAAACTATCAAAACCTGCAATAAAGACACAATCAGTCTTATATGGATTTGTCTTGTTGCCACAACTCCAATACGCTGCCAGCTCCAACTACAGGAATGCAACCTGTGGTGAGAACAGTGGAAATCAGAGAGCACGAGACCCAAAACTGTTCACATTCTTTGAAAACATGCTGACTGAACATAGGGAACACATGTGCAACCTCTGGCCAGAGTATGGTCCACAGATTCATGAATCTCAGGCATCTCAAAAGAAGGCTTACTCTCAGCGCCCTTCTCAATGTAGGTAGATCAAGGAAGACTAATTCAGAGTTTTCATTACAAAAGTTGTTGATAAGCTTCATGCAGAATGAAGAGACAGGTTAGAAATAAAAATGTTCCAACATGGAGGGAAATAGGGCTGTCCTTTAAATGCCCACTGTGTGTACCAAATGGAAGTCTCCACGTTGAGAGGTTAAAGGGTGAAGTCCCTGAGCTCACACTTGGGACTCTCTTTGGAAGTCAGCAAGAAGAGCAACGCTTTAAAGTGGGACTCTGATTCTCTTCCTACCCCTGAGAGAGGAAAAGAGAGGCAAATAAAAATGTTTGTACATGTCTCCTCAAAAGACACTAGACTATACAGCCAGTTGGTGGTCCAAGCTAATAACTTGTATTTATTGAGCACCCCTAGTGCTCAGCATTTCATGTACATTATCTCATTTTGTGATGTCAGCATCTTGCTGAACGATATATTATCCTTTTTTATCATAAAGAGACTGAGGGTCATAGCAGTAGAGCTGAAACTTGCACGTAGATAGTAGGAGCCCAACTCCTACATGTTTAACCATCACTATACTCTACTCCCTCTTAGGCGTTAACACAGGAATGAGGAACTTGTCTAAAATGATATTGATGGGAGGGTATCTGGAGGATGTGCCGTCTGTCAATTCTCCCAGACATTTCAAAATTCAACCTTGGATCAAGTAAGAACACTGGCGAGCTGTACAACACCTCAACTTGACACTGAAGGACACTATAATCTAACAGTGAAAGGCAAAACAAATTTAACACAAAGAGGCTGCTGAAGGTATCATCCACTACCTTGACACAGTATCCCCTGTACTAAGGCCCATGGGGAAACATTACCTGTTACTCAGAGTATCAGCAAATACTGTATTCTCCTAAATAGTCACTTTGCTTATAAATGTGAACAGAGTAAATTCTATTCCTGTTTGGTTTCCATCTTTGTTATGGTTGCTAGGAATTGTTAAGCTAAATTTATATCCTACCTCTAGAAAGTCTACAGAACCATGGATGAACAATATGTCGTTTGGTATAAAATATTATGCTCACTCCCAGCTCTATTAGTTTCCCACCTATATTCTCCTTTGGTACTAATTTCCACAAACATTTATGCTCTCCTTCATTTATTACATGTCCCTGATCTCTAATGGAATGAGGTACCAAATGAATGAATGAATACTAGTCAAACCATCAGTTGTCTTTTTTTTTTTTTTAATGGGAAGAAACATGTAACACCCATACAAGTCCTTGATCCCAAATTAGAGGAAATTAGGCTCAATCAACAAGATAATGCCTACGGGAAGACTATGATCAATATAATCAGTAGCAACACAGCAACTAAAAAAGCCATGGTATGAGTGAAAAGGGTGAATGATGACCTCATGTTAGCAAGAAGAGGAAGATTAATGCTACCCGGAAAAGCATTCAAACCACCCTTGGGACTCTGACAATGAGAGAGGGAGAGGTTTGGAGGACTAAGTTTCCATTCATGGCTCTGATAAAGGCTTGAACTTGAGCCGTCTATTAGCATAACCCATATTCTCTTGAGTCCATCATCTCTGAATTGCAGAGTTCTATAAAACATGTTTATATATGTGCAAGATGCAGCCATGATTTTGCATTGTTCTGCCTCACTGAATGGCAATATATAGCTTCAAATAATAATTAAGCTTTTTGATACCAAGTTTATCTCAGGTCTACAAATCATTAAGCAATTTCACCTTTGAAAGTCCCCTAAAGGGTCCCAAAGCTAATCCTATTCAAGTTATTCAAATCTTTAGTTGTTTATTCAATAACACCCCTAGCAAAGCCAGGTTAATTGGTCTGTTCCAAATGGCTGTCAGAGGAAAGGGACATCCAAGGGAAAAGTAAACTGACTGAAGAGGAATCTATGACGATAGCTGTGGCTGGGACCTTGCTCAGATGGTGGGAGCAAATTCACTATAAATTCTGTGCCAAGATTCCCCCTCTTGGATCCTGAATAACAAACTGATTCAGCACTTTGCCCCATGCCTGAGCAGTGATCTGGAGTTAATGATGTACTGTCATTCCAACACTTTTCCTAACACTTTTCCTAACTATACCAGTCATATGAAAATTTCCTGTGCTACTGGAAATATCTGGAGAAGACTTTGCTGTTTCTGAATCAAACAACCTTAATAATTACTGGTAATCGTCCATGAGGTCATCACTGGGATAAGTTTCTTGGTGAAATGACAAAAAAAAACAAACAAAAAAAAAAAAACAACCCTGATTGCTACCTTCAAGAACTTACTCTTTAGTTGGAAAGACAAGTCACTTACAAATTAAAGAATCATTTTAATAAAAATATTTGGCATTAGTAATAAAAGTTCAAAAAAAGAAAGAACACTGAGATAGAGTTTGCAAAAGCAGAGATAGAATTTGCGCTGACATTTAAGGGGAGGTAAAATTTAATTAAGAACAAAAAGTTAGAGGTCATTCTAAGTCAAGGAAAAGAGAAAGAAAACTATAGATACAACTAGCCCTTACAGATTTGAGCTGATATTGGAGTTCTTCCATCACTCTGGTTGGCGTAAGAGATACTGTCAGATACTCCAGGTTAAGAAGAACAATTCTTCCAGGACCACACCACTTAAATAGTTTTGGAGAAACAATTCCACTTTTTACTTTTCTTGTTTACCAATCGGACTATTGAACTTCATATGATTCTTTCCCTTCCACAAGGGTCTAATTTTTCCAGTTATATTTTGAGCTGTAATTTTAAAACACTTTTATCTGGGGCTTGTAAAGAATGTTCAAAATAGTTACTACACATTTTTCAACAAAAAGTATTGCCATTTCCAGATAGCTATGCTGCAAGGCATATGGTTTATCAATCTGCATTTAGATGAAGATATACCTTCCAATTATTAAACTAATGTAATGTAAAACTAATGTAATACAATTCCATTTCAACACACACACACACACACACACACACACACACACACACACACACACCCCATCTGATTCCAGCCACCTGGGAGATCTTCATTTTTCTGGGACATGATGATGAAATTATCTAAGGAATGTGGGAGCATGCCTATCCTTGGGGATCGGGGCAAGGAGATAATTGATTTGTAGTCAGAAGACATTTAATCTCAAAGCAGCCAGTGATAGTCCTAAAACAACTACAGACAGCTAACTGAGTCTACATTCTCCTGTCGAGCTAAGGACTTTAAAAACACCAGGCAGAGGGAAACAGCACATTTTGTTTCTTCATAATAAATCTCCCATCTTATTGTCTGACACATTTTGCTCTCCTGAAGACCAGGGCCTGCTTCTCAACCTTTTCCAATTGGTTCTTCCTGCCTCCCACCCATTTATATTAAAATGGTTTACTGAGATCCAAAAGAGGCAACCAGCCACATCAAGCTTTTTATTTTCCTTTCTCCCCCTTCCCTTACCTCTCTCCTCCAATCTCATTCAGCATTTTTTGTACCCCCAACCCCATTCTGATCTTCCTTAGTTATCAATCATTACCCAGGGGTTCTCTTTCTATAATTCTTCAGAGACAATTCCTGGATAGGATGATGAATCAAAGCATTATGAGACTCTAACTCAATCTCAATTACTATTTGGCACTACGTTTTATGAGTGAGAAATGCAATAAAATAGCAATTTCTAAATTTAACTAGCATTATATAATGCAATTATTTATTACAGAAAGCTGTTGTTTATATATCGCCTAAGCTATCGATTAGTGTGAAAAATGCAATGTACAGGAAGTCATATAAATCGATCATTATTTAAAGTGGTTAATCAAATATTTAATTTATTTCCATGAATTTTCCTCTAGCAATCAGACTGCATATCACACAATGTACCAATGGGCTGTAATCCACATCCACATACCAACATTAGAAGAGAAGCAAAGAGGTGACTACTTTCTCATTCTATTGTTTGAAATACTGGAAAAGGCAATTAAAGCAGAGTAAACCCTATTTTTCTTCCACACTCACCTCCTCACATTGCTCCCTCCCCTAATAGCCATAAGCTGAAACCACTTAAGGATTACAATTATCTGTCATCATTATCGCCCATCTGATGACGAGGCTGCTACCCACTGCAAAAGATGCTTTTGAAAATGAAAGATGCTCTTCTGAGAGATTTTGTTTGTTTGTTTTTGCTTTATAGGCTCCTTTGGGCAGAATGGGCCAGGGGCGGGGAGAGATGGAAATTCAGTCAGGAAAACAATTAACTAGCACAGCTTCACTGCACAGTAACATCAAATCATACAGCAATTAGAGCTATGCAAAAACCCGATTTGGTTTCATGCGCATTTAAGGATGAAAACTGATATGTACACTGAGCTGATGCTAGACTGCAAATGAAAAAATCAAAGAGGTAAACATTGTAAAATTTCATTCTCTGCCTAATCACATCTCCAGCATGGTGATTTGGACAAAAAGTATTTTTAGTCTGTACACAAGAAAATTCACCTGCTCTCTCCTCAAGCCTTGATTGATTGCCAGAGATTGCCAGAGAATTGCCTACCATTCTCTTTTTTCACACTGAATATAAAAAAATTAATGTTCGTCAAAAAATACATACACTTGGTGACTAAGAAAGGTGTTAATTAACCCATTGTCCTCAGATATTCCCAAGGCCTTGTTAACTTGAGGAAAGTAGCAACTGAGGTGTCTCCCAAAGCAGGACAATGGTGCTTCTAATGTGAGAAGGCTATACTAGTCCTGGCCTTGGTAAGCTTTACCAGCAAATTTACCTTTGTCTTGTAAAATTTCAGTACAGATTACCTAACTTGCCTAAGCATATTTCCTTTCCATTTGTTCCCATAATTGAGTGTTTTTCCTGGGAAAGTGTTCTTGGTACAATATAAATTAATTTGTAGTACAGCTGGAATTTCCCAATACAAAGCAATCCACAAAATTCATTTTCCCTCTATGCCTATAAAAATTTTTCTGTCACTTGACTATGGGTTTAAAAAAGAAATAAAGTGACTAAGACATCTGTTTTTCTTGCTTTTTTAAATAAGCTATTTTGGAAAAATTTTAGATGTACAGAAAACTTGCAAAGGTAATCAAGTTCCCATAGGACCCCCATTACCTAGTTTCCCTACTTTTTACATATTGTATTACTTTGGCACATTTATCAAAACTAAGAAACTAAGATCAATAAATTGCTGTTAACTAAACTACAGCCTTTCTTCGGATTCTACCAGTTTTTGCATTACTGTTCTCTCATCATTCAGGATCCAAACTATGGTACCACTTTGCATTGATTTGCATATCTGCCCTGGTCTGTGAGAATTTCTCAGTCTTTCCCTATTTTCCATGACCTTAACTGTCTTGAATACTAGTCAAATATCCTGTAGCCTGGCCTCTGGTCTGAGCTTCTTTCTTGTTTGTTCTCAGGATTGAATTAGTGTCATGGGTTTTGGGAAAGAGTGACACAGAAGTGAAATACCCTTCTAGCCACTTCATGTTGGGGTACCTGGTGTCCATGTGACATCACTAGCTACATTAGCCTTCATCCTTGGTTAAGGTTATGTTTACTATTCTGGGTTTATTTTTCTTTATTCTTTGGAGGAGCATCGAGTCCACATTCAAAAGGAATATGGGTGATGGGCGAGAATGGTGGAGAGGGTATCAGTAGATGCTAAATAGATAGGTAGGTAGGTAGGTAGGTAGGAGGGTAGGTAGATAGGTAGGTAGGTAGGTAGGAGGGTAGGTAGGTAGATAGATTGATAGAATTTGGAAGAAAATGTATCTAGGAACTGTACTGTAAGAAAGACTTGTCTCTTCTTTCCAATTTATTTATTCAATTAGTTGTTGTCTTTAGTTTTAAAATAAGGACATCATTGAAACAATGAACATCCCAACTATATAAAACACTAAGAAAACACATAAGGAATTTTTAATTTTTAAAGAAATATTGTGTTGCCAAGGTCTTCTCAAATAAACTAAATTTAATATTCATTTAATAGCCCAGGGGAAAATATACACATGAGGTTATACACCGACTCTCCAACCTCCACCAGAGTTCAATGACTATTACACAAATTAGACTTATTTATTCCAAGCCGTTTAAGAAAACAAGTGGTCATTTTGAACTTCAGCTGGAGTATTTTAGTTCTCCAGTAAATATTCCAGTCACCTCTAAACCTTACTCAGCCACATGATTATCTCTGCAGAAAACAGAGAAACCAGGTGCTCAAACCTTTGTTTGAAGGCCCCATTTAGCATTCTATGGCACCGAAAAGATAGCATGTGGGCCATTTTCTGTGACAACTTCTATCTTTCACCATTTATTAATTTACTATTCATGCCTTCAACAACCACTTATTAAACATCTACTATATGTCAATTGCTATGTTAGGTCTTGAGATACCAAAGGAAAGGGAAAATTACAATGACAAATAATGAACTTAGAGAACAACAGCTTCTATGTGAAACACAATGATGGGACGCAAAAGTGGTACAAAGAAGGAAGTAGTCCACATACCTGAGGGAAGAAAGAATGAATGGCTGTAGAAATATGCCACTCAAATTCCGTCTCAAGTTATTTCCCAGGCACAATATTGGAGCACAGAAGGGTGAGGAATGGTAACAGAAAATGACATAAGCCAAAGGAGAGCATTGAATGATGCATTGAGACCTTCCAGGAGTTGATGATATTAGGGGTTCAATTGTTTCTAACAGTACCCTTGAAAGAGTCATGTACCCTGGAAAAGTCTATGATTCACTTGATCCTTTCAGTGGTTTATAGAACAAAATAAGACAGAATATTTTTGCAACAGGGTGGTCTCCAGGAAAAAGGGAGTGTTCCAGCTTCCCTAACCCACCCAAGAGAGTGTGGAGCTGAGCAGGAGATAAGAAGCTGGAGAAGAGAGGAGAGAGAAACAGGAAGACTGGAGAAAGAAGGCAGCATGATGGAGAGCCAGAAGAGGCACAAGGAGCAGAGAGACATGTAAAGAAGCTGCTCTGGCCTGGATTGAAACAGATGTGGGTGAGAGACCGGTGGGGAGGTTAACTATGGCAATGCTGATCTTGATTTTGACTTTGTTCTTTTCCTCCCCAATTGTCTGGCTGTTTCTGACCCTTTCCTATGGGTCCCTGATGAAAGGTGTTTTACACTTGTGGTACACTTTCGGGTCCTGCTTTGGACCAATCCCATATGGGTGGACTTTTACCCATGAGGTGATAGGTAACATTGAGTGCATGATTTAAAACTACATTCTCTGACTTTTCTAATTGTATTAAAGTTTCCTTCCACTAAAGGTCTTATATGTTTTGTGTTGATGTGGCAGATGGCAGAACCTATTTAGAGAGGGCAGGTTTGGGGGTCCTGAGGTGTCCCTCTCCCTGCCCTGTAACACTTTCAATGAAGCACTGAAAATACTTTGAAAGTGCTTGTTCTATGAATAAGCCAAAAAAGTATCCCTCACATCTCATCCAATGTAAGAAAGAAGGATACAGAATAAAATACATATGTAACCAACATTTCCCAAGCTTCTAGGAGCTTCAAGCACTGTGCTAGGTGTCTATTACTAAAATCACCATTTTGTAGATAAGGAAACTCAGTCTTAAAGTAAACATGACACTTTACACAGGTGGCAAGTGAGGGAAACTGAGCTATGAATCCAGATGATTATGACTGAGTTTGATTTCCTCCTCTGATTTTTTTTTTTTTTTTTTTTTTTTTTTTTTTTTTTTTTTTTTTAGTAGATGGAGGTTTTAACTAGCAAGGGAACTTACATGGGAGATTGGTCTTGTCAGCCACAAGATGCACAGATCTCTGCAACTGCACACCAGAATCTGTATCATTTATATTAAAGGCATTAAAGAGGTTTAGTCACAGTCCAAATAGTCTCAGTAACACAATATTTTCTCAAGGTGCATCCTTGAAACTGCCCCTCATAGAAGAAGGGCACATGGAATGTACATTTCGAGGACTGGGGAAGGGAGTAAGGCGCCTCTGATTGCCAATATCCAGCCATGGCTCAACCATTGGTCACATTCTCTCTATAACCTCTTCCAACTTTCCACTCCTCATGAGTTCTCACAAGCTCATCCCTCCCTCTTGTCCAATTGCCTTGAGAGGCTAGCAAGCACGTTCATTAATATGGAGATGGCTCATTTGGCAGCTATCTGGCTGCACTGGAGGCAGACGCCACAGCAATGATACAGATACAGGCAAAAGAAAACACACATTAAGATAATGATTCCCATAGCAAATCACAAATTTTTCTACTAAGAGCCCCATGATCCAAATCACTGATTCTTTAAGTTCCCTAAACTGGAGGTCAGATCACTTAGGGCATTCAGTTGTGCCCTTTGTGCTTTAATCGAGATGGATAGAGTAGCAGGCAAACACAAAACATTGTTTGGATAATGCCATAAGTGCTTCCTTGCAAGGATAAGTGATGCCCAATTCCATCCTATTTTTGATGACTTTTCTGCTTAGCACTACTTCTAGCTTGATCTCCTTTAAGTTGGCTATCATTTAAATTTTTCTGGGTGAATTTAGTGATGACTCCTTAGTATGCTGTAACATCCTCAGGGCCAGTGGGAGGAACAAAGATGGCAGCAAAATGATCATACACATGAAAAACAGAACATGCCCATCTGGCCTTGAGGAGAAGGGGATTAGCAACTTTTGCTACTGTGGGACAGAAACTTGCTTATGTTGAGGAAAACTCGGGATGCAGTGATCCAACCACCCATGTGGAAGCCACAGCCAAAGGCTCGTGCCACACACAATTATCTTATTAGGTGCTATCTGTTAAATACTCACACAGTGGGCCAGTCAGTATCAGACCTTTAATGTGACAGAGTGACTGCACAGTTCGGCTAATATCCATCCCACATTCCTGGTGCAATTAGGTTAGTTCTGCTTGAGTGGTCTTTCTGTTCCCAACATAGGGGTGCATGGATATTCAAATGTCCATTACCTAGATGAATCACATGAACCCAAATCTGAATATAGCCACTCATGGATCTTGTGGTAGTATTTTTAGGATCCTTCTGTCCAACAATTTGGCAGGCTACCTGTGTAATTTGATTGACAGAAAAAGAACTCCCATGTCCAATGTAATTGATTATGTGTGCTATAAACCAGATTTCTGGGTCAGGATTGGTAATGTCAGATGAATTGAGAGCACTACTAGCTTATCCTTCCTTAATGTATTGCCTTGATATATTCCAATCCCCTCTCTAGAGCGGTGTACCCACCATGGTAACCCTAAGAAATTAGAGAGGGGCAGCTGCCCACATCCTAACAGCTGGATTGCCCTGCTGAGAGACTCATATCTACAAAGCCACTGCAGTACCTGAGCAAAAATGGGCGTATTTGTCATGTTTATTTCCTGCAAGGCAGCACAGCAGCAGCTGCTGCCACCAGCACACAGAAAGCGAGGGACGATGGCATTTAGGAGGAAAAAAATCAATGTGAAGTTAACAGGACCACGGGAAATGGAAAACTGGAGCTCTGAGACTGAGTTTGAACATAGTCACTACACTTTGGCTCAAATCTAGGTCAAGCACCTAAGATCTAAGACATATTTGATGCAGGAAAGAAGAGGTAGGAACATGACTTCAAAGAACAAGGTCAATAGGAATAAGAGACAGTGGCCATGTCAAAACAGGCTGAGTGTCAAACACTTCAGGATTAAGATTAAAAATTCTTTTCACTTACAGGTGGAATATAGGGGAACCAATAAGAGATCAGGAGGAGAAAATAATAACAACAACAAAACAAAAACAAGTAGGCAACCATAAGTGAGAGACATTCTGTGAGGGAGGGGGAGGATATGGGTTCAAAACGGGGGAGAAAAGAGCACAAGGGACTATGGTGACGGTTCACTGGTGGTGGGTAACCCATAGCGAATATACAATAATCTAAAAAATACAAATACTATATATATATATATATATATATGTATATTTAAAGATTTATTTATTTATGCATACATGAACCGGGGTGTAGGCCAGAGGTGTGGGGTGGTGAGAGGATTCACCAGAGACAGAGTGGGGAGCAGAACAGGCAGACTGACTGAAGTACACTGCTGAGGGGAGCAGCGGGCAAGGTAGGAGAGGTCTGCTTTGCCATGTGGGAAGCTCCCTGGCAGGGGACGGAACTCATGCTGCCGCAGCTGCGGACAGCTTCATAGTGCTGAGACTTAACCCATTATGCCACCAGGGAGTCCCAAAATATATATATATTTTTTAAAAAGATTAAAAATTCTAACAAACTAAGATAGAATGGAGTTGGATTAGAGCTGAGTAAATAAGGCTAGTAGGAGCAAAAGGACTACCCCCACTTCAGATCCAATAGGGACTAACAGGGTCTGCTTCCTCTTCCCTGAGTGACAGTGCCTTATTTAGAAACCAAGAAATCCAACAGCAATACCAGTTACTCAGAACAAAAAATTAAGAGTAAGCAAATAAGTCATAGAAGAAATAACACATAAATACTTCACAATAGAGTGAAAAGGAATTCTAAGAGTGAAGAATGCTACTACAAAAACATTCCTTTTTCCCTGCTTTAGTTTATAACCCATCAATGGATGGATGCAGAAATCAGAGAGATAATGAACACTTTCACTGATAAAGCAAGAAGCAGAGAACATAGTTTTAGTCAGCAGTGGCAATGGACCTGCCAATACTGTACCCCAGACGTTGACTTTCTTGGTTAGTGGCAGCTTTTACCCTGGGGTGCTGCCCTATACAACAAGGATCAGAGGATGTACACTACTTGCAGAAAGAGGAAATATTCAGGGAGAAGGGTGAGAAAGGACTGTCTCTATTTCCGAATTCACCACTGGGATAAGTGGCAGCCCAGGAGAAGCCAGGTATGTCACTCCGGCAGAGGTCCCCCCAAGTGGAAAATATTAAGAGTAGGGACTGTCGATAAATGTTCTCCCAATACTAAGCACAATACCAAGGCACAATTCATAAAGAAGATATTACAATATTTGACTAGATTAAAGGTATAACTCTCTACCTGTGATGAAGGAAAATACATAGAGAGAGACATATATGTGTTACATATATGTACACATATACATATACAGATGTGTATGTACACAGGTGTGTATATACACATAGAGTTAACTCTTGTTATTTGCTATAGTTACATGCTATAAAGTCAGTGTGAACAATTAATTAGCAAACACTGAAGTTTTGCTGCTGAGGAAAATAGAAGACTAAGTTCCTTTGAGTCTCTAATCCTAACATTTGTTATTATATTCTATTATGTTTCAATCAATCAATACATTACTTAATGTGTGTTTCTGTGTAAAGGCACCATATTCAATATACAATATAGAGTCATTAACACTGAATTCACAACTAACAGCTACTTATGTCTGAACAAAGCTTATTTAACATGTATTCTCCATAAGGCATGTCAAAACCTTCTTTTGCTTAGGTACACCAGGCAATGCTTCAGTACTTCCTTTGGGGCCCAGTTGTCAACAATGAAATCACCAACAACATCTTCACAAAAGTGTGAAAAATGTGGCAATACATAGAATGTGAAAAGGACACTCATTTATAGTATGAGAGGTGAAACAAGAAGGCCACCTTACTCAGCCTCAGCTGGGAGGTTCATGTCATATAATTCAAATTTTTCATTGCTCTGCACATGTCCACAACACACCACAAATACTGAATTGGGATTACAAGTAGATTTTAACATAGGCAAAAAAAGATTTCAGTGTAGTGTAGAGTAAGAAAATTTGCAAATGCAAAATACACAAATAATGAGGACTGACTGCACCTGTACATATACACACTTCAAAAGCAAAAGACAAAATGAGAATTCCTTCACATATGTCAGATAAAAGATGTATTGATCACTGCATAAGGGGTTTTGTAAATTAAAAAGAAAAGGCAAATATCCCAATAGGAAACCCAAAATCAAAGAGTTTATTCAGGCAATTCACACTTCAAGAAATACACATAATTTCTAACATTTAGCATTAATATCATAGGTCTGTAGCGCACTCAACATTCTTGATTTAAAAAGAAAAGTTGATTCTTTCCTTCGTACTTCCAAGCACTCAGCTTTTATAGAGTTTGAAAATATCAGGTGAGCTAAACAGATTAATAGGTTTGGTTTTAAAAATGATCTCTTTACGGGCTTCCCTGGTGGTGCAAGGGATTAAGTCTGGGCACTATGAGGCTATTGGCAGCCACTATAGCACGAGTTTGATCACCAGCCAGGGAGCTGACCCACATGGTGCTGCAGACCTCTCCTGTCTTGCCCGCTGCTTCCCAGCAGTGTATTTCAGTCAATCCACCTGTTCTGCTCCCCACTCTATCTCTGGTGAATCCTTTCACCACCACCCCCACACCTCTGCCCTACACCAAGCTCGTGAATGCATAAATAAATAAATCTTTTTAAAAACCATCTTTTATAGCAGTTTTATGAGAAACTGTGGTTCTTGCATTTCCTATCTTGCCTTCAGACCTTACATCCAGTTACCTTTGTTTCAGCAGTGGAATCTCAGGCCGAATATCACACACGGGACATTTGGATGTGATTACATCATAAATGGGATTTTCCTGCCCTGCAAGCAGAGTATGAATACAATACAGCAGCTCAGTGTGCTGTGCGGTTTTGTCATTTTGCAGCATGCTGTTGGCAGCTTTTCACTGCAAGGCTATCAGTTTAGCTGTTGGGGAAGGTGTGGTAATAAAAGATGTAGTCTTCCCCTCTCACCATATGGAGCTCTTCTGCAGAGTGTGTGCCCTGCCATTTCACTAACTATTAATAGAACCATGCAGCCTTCTCTTCCATGCTGTTTGTGTCTCTTGAAAAGACCATGTCTAGATTTTTATGCAGATACTCTGATTCCACAGCCTCTGCTCTCCCTGTACCTTGCTGAACATAATCTATACTTTATTTCAAATCTGACCTCTATTTTTATGACCATGTATCAGTTGGAAATATGGCTCCAGCTGATCTGTATGATAATGGATAGCACTTTATCAACAAAACTTATTGTAGTAGATCTGGTGAGCACTACAGTCAGCTAGGGGTCATCGCGCCCTGAGGGAACCTTTTTCCAAAGGCAGGCTCATCATAATCTCCTGAGTTAATATCCTCCATCTGAAGAAATTCATCCACACAGGCACTCTGTCTTCCATGTTTATTTTCCAGGCTGCATCTCTTTCTAGTGAGAGACAACAATCCTACCTCAGATTTTTCAGGGATAAAGTTTATCAGAATAAATACACTCAGACTACGTGACTGCCATAACCGCCACACACTGGGGCATTTTCCTGCACTCTCTTGAGCCTGAAGTGTCGATCTATAAAGACATTTCAGATCCTGGGTGTGCCCCACTCTTCAGCACGCTTGAAAGTCAGGGGATACCAAGTGCATGGGTTATTACCATGGAAAAGGATTTGGGGAAATTTTCTCTCCAACAAACACTAACAGTTGGCAGTTTCCCTGGGAAATTCAGTGTTTGTACAAGACTCTATGATATGTGGTTGAAAAAAACATAAAGAAGCAAAAAAATTACATTGTAAGATGTAGGTCATCCTCTTTTTATGGAACTCCTTGTCAGTGGAGTAACCACAGCTTCAGAGTCAGACTAGGTTTCATTTCCTGTTCCACTACCTACTAGTTCAGCCATGCTGGCCTTGATACTTATTGTCTCTGAGCACAGTTTTACAAATGAAGAAGCCAATGAAATAATACCAAAATAATAGAGTTGTGGTGAGGTTAAATTAGATCACGTATATAAAGTGTGCAATAGCAAGTACTCAGGCACACCTCTTATAATTGTGCCACTGAAGGAGAGTAACTTTCTACCTCCCTGGTATATAGTAATTTAAGTATTAAGTGATCTTTACTGAACAGCTTACAAAGAGGCAGGCTGACTCAAACTATGGGGAATAAGGATGGGGAAAAGAAACCAATCTTTTGTCATGGAATTCAGTCTCACAGTCCAGCACAAAGGGACAGGTTTATTTGTTTACTAACAAATAAACACAGTCAGTGGCATAAGTTCCATAATAGAGGTACTACAGACAGAAATTTACAACAGGGATTGATTAATGTCTAATTGATGCAGTCAAAGAGGAGATGAATCACAAATAATTTCTTAAAGTATGATTGGAGTTCCCAGTCAGAAATAAAGAGGAAGACACTCTGAATAACTTTATTTTAAACTAACAGAAGTTCCTCCTTTAGCAAAATGTCAAACACATAGTAGATACTCAGTGAGTATTTAATAGCTTACCGTCTGGACAAGATAAAGATTCACAAAGGTACACATGCAATGGGTATACTAATTTTGCAAGTCTCAGCCACTGGTGTGCAAAAAAATAAAGCTTTTTTTCCTCCATACCCCTCCTGCAGTTGATCATTGTTTCTTTGTGAAACTCCATACTTTTTGATGCAAGAAATGTGACCTAGTCATTCTGGCCTAACAAGTACAGTCATCTCAGTTATTTCTTCACAGTCGTTTCAGAAAAGGACTTTGCCCAATCAGGATTCTGCCCCTACCTTACCCTTTCCCAGGAGTCATCTTCCTAATGTGTAAAATGAGGTTGAGTATACATATCTATATTTAGAGTAAGTTTTAGACATGTTTGCAAAGCTCACAGAATCATGTGCCCCCTATGTGAACACTCAGCTATTAACCTCACTCATCCTAATCTAAATCATGGACATTCTGGCACCCCCTTGTTCAAGTAAAAAAATTGTTACCTTTTCATACAAGGAAGATAAGTTGTAGTGGGTCATAGAATGACATCAAGATAGCACTGGTTTCCCCCACTCCTGATAACTGAACAGCCAAACCTACAGTCCTCAACCAGAGTCCCATTTACTGTACTGCTTGGAAGAGAGCTCAAGCCAAAACTGGCTTAAGTAAGTCTCTTTTTTTAAGTATGAAACAGTGAGACACAAATGTACTTAGCACTTCTCTGGATAAATATGAGCTGTGTATTAATACAATATCAATCACAGCAATCTGATCTAATCAACTTTACTTGGTTTGTTTATTTATTTATTTATTTTATATCATTCTTCCTTTTTGTACAGTGCATGCTTTCTCCTTTCAGGTGTTGTCCCTGTAAAATTCCCACCACCAATTCACCCATGAACCACCACCATAGTCCCTAGTGTTCTTCATTTAAATTTTTAAGGAATACCTTATAGTCAGGAAGGACTTGGAAATTCCCTAATGAGTCACTTAAACCTGGACCCAGGAAGTCCAAAACCAGCAAAAAAAAAAAAAAATTAGCACAAAGTCTTGGCCATAAATTGGGCAAAGCTCCAAGATGATGATATTAAATTAACCTTAAAATTTGACAAAATTTGGCTCTTCCTTGCCCTGTGTCACTCAGGGACAACCTGAGACCAAGTAGCAGACACCTAAGCAAACTATTTGCTTATATAATAAAGTGAGGTTAAAAGGAATAAGATTCCTATAACTCCTTTACAAGCTTTACATACTTCAAGTGTGTGTCTAGAGAATAGAAAACCTAAATAGAGATTATTAGGCATTGATGATGATTAATGAAAAGACTGGTAAAATGGAACATGAACCACAGTTGACAAATCCAGAAAACACTCAAATATTCATGTTTTATTCAGTCACATCATAGTCAAGTGAAGACTGTGGGAAATTGCCAAGATAATGTCAGAACTTGAGGATTTTCTCCAGATTCCATAGAATGAGGACCAACAGGATCCAGACATCACAAATCTCAGGTTACCTGAGTCTTTTGTGGTTTCACTGAGGTTATGTTAAAACCAAATTAAGTTGTAGGATGAGATCTTCCTTTATTTGCATCATCTGTCCAAACTTGCTCTTCCTTGCCCTGGTGGTGTTGTTTTTTGTTTTGTTTTTTTCCTAAGATTCTGAACTCAGGAGAAAAAACAGAACCAATACCTAAGTGAGGAGCTGCGCCTGCCTTCCAACCATTTCACTGAACACCCTAACAAGATTACAGGCTGACCTTTGACACAGTTCATTCAACTCCTCCCTTCTCTTCTATTCAATGGAAAACAAACACTAGGTGCTCCAAAACCCAAACTTTCTCAAGTTTTCTAGTAACTTGAGTCTTTAGAAAAACATACAGCCTCCGCTGGTTTTTTTTACTTGTTTTTAATGTGTAGTAAGGAACAATTAGTTCTTTTTCTCTCTTTTCAACTTACGAAGAGGAAGAATTTTATAATAGAAAAAGATAGAAAACAAGGTCCAATCTATGACCCATTTACAGAAAATAATACATATGGTGAGGGGTAAAGGTCCCTACCTTCATTTGCTCTTGCTCATTGAACTTGTCTCCAGATAACCTAGTAAAACGATTTCTGGATTAAGATTTTGGATGAGAAATTTGAGTTAGAATGATGTCACCTATGAGCAACTATAATAGTCCAATAGAACCACTCCTGTGATAGCAACCTGTGAAAAAGAAAAATTGCTAAAATCTCACCCCTAAATAAAAAATTATTTCAGCACTGCAATTTCTTGACATCTACTCTGAACATATAAAACCCAGATATTCCTATAATTAAACGTGAATCTAGAAAAGTCATTGGTACCACATATACTTTTAATTCAGTACTCCACATATTAAATTCTTTATCAAATGTTGAAATATGAACACTATCACTTTATAAATACCCATACCTGCCTCCCATTGATTTAGGAGAATGGTTTGCTACAATAATTCCAGATCCACTGCAACCTGAAAACAACAATAACAAAAATGCTGCTTGATGTCAAACAGAAGCAAGTTTTTTGGTGTGACATTTTGAAACAAACTCAGAATACAATCTCCAAACAATTTACTGATATGAGTAGATGAAATCAAAAGGTATGTTTTTCAGGAAAACACTGTCCAGTATGATCATAAATATGTGTATCTTTTCAATATCAAGAATTTTGGGTATAAGATATTCAAACTCAAGTTATCATTTGTGTGACAGAAGGACAAATTTATTCAGATATTGCCACATTATGTTCCAAAAATTGTTTGTTAAATTGAATGCATGGAAACTGGAAATAAATTTTCTCATTGAAATAAGATGTTAAGACATGAGAGTTCCTTGTAAATTTTTGTTATCAGTCCTTTATCGGTTGCATTGTGTGTGAAGATCTTTTCCCAGTTGGTAGGGTGTCTGTTAGTTTTGGTTAATGTCTCTTTTGCTGTACAGAAGCATTTTATTTTGATGTAATCCCATCTGTTTATCTTGTCCTTCACTTCCTTCGCTTTGGGGGATGTGTCTTTAAAGATTTTGCTGAGATATACGTTGTATAGAGTTTTTCCTGTATTTTCTTCTGTAAATTTTATGGTTTCAGGTCTTATGTCCAGGTCTTTTTATCCATTTTGAGTTGGCTTTTGTGCAGAGTGTGAGGTAGTAGTCTAGCTTCATTTTTTTGCATGTAGCTGTCCAGTTTTCCCAGCACCATTTATTGACTAGACTGTTCTTTTTCCACTGCATTTTCTTTGCTCTTTTGTCAGAGATTAGTTGTTCATAGATACACGGTTTTAATTCTGGGTTTTCTATTTGGTTCCATTGCTCTCTGTGTCTGTTTTTGTCCAGTACCATGCTGTTTTAATTATTATGTCTTTGTAGTATAGTTTGAAATCAGGGCGTGAAATTCCTCCGTTTTCTTTCTTTTTAGTGGGAATGTGAACTGGTCCAACTGTAACAGGGTGGTCCCCAGGAGAAGGGGTGTTTCCCAGGTCCCTGTCCCACCCAACGTAGGGTGGAGCTGAGCAGGATATGAGAAGCTTGAGACACACAGAAGAGAGGACACACACAGAGGAGACACACAGACAGAAGACAGGAGGAGATGGAAGAAGGATAGAAAGCCAGCAGAGGCCCAAGGAGCAGAGAGACTTGTAAAGAAGCTGCACTGGCCTGGATTGGTTGAAATAGACGTGGGTGAGAGACCCGTGGGGAGGTTAACGATGGCTTTGTTGATTTTGGTTTTGATTTTGTTCTGTTCCTCTCAGAATTGTCTGACTGTATCTGACCCTTTTGGATGGGTCCCTGCCGAAAGGTATTTTGGTTCCTCCCAGAATTGTCTGGCTGTTTCTGACCCTTATGTGTGGGTCCCTGCCATAAGCTGTTCTAGACTTGTGGCAGGCTTTCGAGACTTGCTTTGGGCCAATCCCATTTGGATGGACTTGTACCCACGAGGAGTTGGATAACATGGGGTGCTTGACTTAGAAAATATATTCTTTTTCTTCTCTGTCTTTTCTAATTGTATTAAAGTCTGGTTTCCACAAAAGGTCCTGTATGTTTTGTATTGATGCGGCGGATGGCTGAACCCATTTAGTACAGGGCAGGTCTGGGGTTTCGGGGGTGTCCCTCTCCCTGCCCTGTAACACAACCACTATGGAAAGCTGTATAGCGATTCCTCAAACTGCTAAAAATGGAGCTTCCATACGACCCAGCAATATCACTTCTGGGAATCTACCCAAAAGACACAAAAACACTAATCCAAAAGGATACATGCACCCGTATGTTCATTGCGGCACTGTTCACAACAGCAAAAGTATGGAAGCAACCCAGATGTCCAAAAATAGATGATTGGATCAAGAAGATGTGGTACATATACACAATGGAGTACTATTCAGCATTCAAAGAAGATAAACACATGCAATTTGCAGTGACATGGATGGAATTACAGGGAATCATACTCAGCGAAATAAGCCAGAAAGAAAGAGAAAAATATTGAATGGTTTCACTTATAACAGGACTATAGGGAAACCAAATAGGAGAGCGACACTCAGCAGAGCGGGGTAAAGGGGAAGGAGGAGGAGAATATGGACACAAAATAGAGTAGAAAAAGACACAAGGGACCATGGAGATGGATCACGGGTGAATTGATGGTGGGCTACCCAAGGGGAATACAAACTGTAAAAGATATAAATAATAATAAAAATATATATTTAAAAAAGATATTAAGACAGCAGTTAGCTCCCTCCAGACTAGTCTTGAGAAGTAAATTTATCCAGTAATGTTGCTGAACTATTAGATTTTTTTTAAGTATTGGCTAATGTTACTATTTTTATCATTACAGTATTCTATTAGCTACTACAATATTATCCATTTTCATGACAATAATGGACATGGAAAGTTTCATTGTAAATAGGACAGGATAGAGTACAAATAATCCCAAAAACTCTTTTTATTTCTGGAAAGAGTATGTGGGTGGCATTCTTTTTTTTAGGGTCTTGCAATTCTATTTCTCACTTAGAAATGACAATTAGATTGGGTATTAAAATTTTTATTAACAACTGTTCCCCCTCAAATCCCACAGATATTTTTTATTTATTCATTTTTTACTACTAACAGATTGGAAATTCAAGGCAATTTCTTTTTCTTCCATTACATGTAAAATGTTGTCACTGTTGTGACTGTTTGATTGAGGTAGAGGTGAGAACAAGATAAAGGTTAGGATGCCTATAGGAAATTTTATAAGAATATGTTTAGGTGTTAGCATTGCAATTTTTTAATCTGCAAAGTCAGTTTTTTCTTCAGTTGAAAATATGATGATAACATCATAGCTTTAATTATTTTCTGCTTATTAAATCAAAAAGATTTAAGCAGAGAAGTAGCATGGTTAGAATTTATTTTGTGAGCACATTGTGGCAGTAACGGGAATGGATTTTGAGTAAGACAAAGACAGATACAGGAAAATACATTAGACATCACATGCAAAACAATTCAATAGCTACAGAGAGCATTCAACAAAGGAACAAAGAGAAAATAAACAAAAGAAATATTTCAGAAGTAAAATTTGAAACCATATGACTTAGTGATTGATTGGATATAAGGGAAGAGGGAAGGGAAACATTTACAATGAATGCTCATATAATATATGGATGACAGTCTCACTGGCATCATCATTCATTGTGATTGTGTATACAGGGGAAGGAGTCAACTAAGGTGGATGTGTGTGCTAGTTAGTTATCTGACTGTGTAACAAATCACCTCAAAACTCAAGGTTTTGAAACCACAACCTTTTCCTTGTTTATCTCTCCAATCTGCAGTTTGGGCAGAGCTCAGTGGGAAAACCTAATCTCTTTTCCACATGGTGTCAACAGGGCAGTTAAGCGGGAGCTGGAGGATCCACTTCCAGGATGGCTCACTCACATGGCTGGCACGTCGTGCTACCTGCCTGCGAGGACTTCTGTATGATGTCCTATGAGTGCTTAACAATTCCCCCAGCAGGATGTCTGAAAGCAAACATCCCAAAACACAAGATATGGAAGCTGTCAGTTTCCTAAGGTCTGGCTCCAGAATTTGGCACTATGCCACTTCTACTGTATGCTATTGGTCAAGGAGTTGCAAAGCTCAGATTCACAGGGAGAGTCATAAACCCTACATCTCAATGGGAAGTATGTGAAAAAAAATGTTGGGTCACATTTTAAAACTTCCATAGTAGAGAACATCTGAAGTCTTTCTGTGAAACAGGTAAGTCCAATAAATTCAACTTTAAAATCTTAAATTTAGGAAAGTTTAGAGTCATCTATCCGAGGTATACACAGGGACACGCTGTAATTTCAATGAAGCTTAAGTTTTGGGTCCCTTACTTTCTAGATGAGGTCCTGTATCTAATTTTGTGTTCTTTTTTCCTTAAAAAAGAAAGAAAGAAAGGAAGAAAGAAAGAAAGAAAGAAAGAAAGAAAGAAAGAAAGAAAGAAAGAAAGAAAGAAAGAAAGAAAGAAAGAAAGAAAGAAAAGACCCAAAAGGTTATAAACTTTAGGCCCTACAAAACCTGAATCTAATATCCCATGTGATGTTTAAATCGTAAGAGTTGATGAGATTATCTGAGGAGATTGTATAGAATGAAAGGAGCATCGGACAAAGAATGAAAACTGAAAATGTCAATTTTCATAAGGTAGGAGATGAGATTTTTAGAATATAGTCAGAAAAATAGGAGGAGATCAAAAAACAATTTTGTCACAAATGTCAGAGAGTAAAAACTTTAGGAATGACTAGGTAAATAGTCTCAAAACAAAACATAAGGGTCAAAAGGGAAAAAAGACTCCTTTTGAGTTGACATCATGGAAACCCATTTGCAACCTTGTCAAAGCAGCTTCAGAAAAAGGAGAAGCCACCTCAGTGTGTTGAAAGACAATGCTAATTGAAAAAATAGAAAGCAAGAAATTTGACTGAAAAGGATTTGAAATACGTGCAATAGTAAGATGAGTTCACAGCTAGAATAACAAAACTTTCTGAGATAGTTTTAAGCAAAAATAAAAAGCCTCGATAGTATTATAACTCTTAAAGAAACTAAAGCAATATTTTAAATTTTCCCCTGATGAAAACATGAGGCTCAGATGACTTTACACAAAAATTCTCCCAAAATTTGAAGAAAGAAGTCACCTGTCCTATAAATTTCTTCCAGGAAATAGCAAAAGCAAAAATTACTCCCCCGATATTACATAACCAGCACAGTCCTGGGACAAAGATGCAAAAATCCTAAAAGAAAATACAAGGAAAGTCAAATAAAACAGTGCACTTAAAAAAAACAACATCCCACAATGAAAGTATTTTTAACCCAGGAATGCAGAGACAGCTCAATTAGAGAATCTTTAATGTAATTCAGCATATTACCACACTTTAAAAAACTACAACCATTTCAAAAAATGCAAGAAAAACATCTAATAAGATTACAAAATTCAGCATAATACAAACCAATAAAAAATGGGAGGGAGCTTCCCTAGCACAGTATCTATTATCAAAAAATGCTGGAAGCATTCCCTTTAAAATCAAGGATGACACATTCTCATCATTTCTCATCAACTTTGTGTTGAAGGCTCCACCAAGATCACTTGCCTAAAGAAGAAAAGCCGTCTTCTCTGTGTGAAGCCTACCTCCCATTCAGCTCTGCTAACTTGGCATCTACCTGATACCCACACCCATGACTGCCTTGGCACTTTCCCAGCCTGAACTGCACAATGGACCCATCCAGTCTTTAAATTCACTGATGCCAGAATTCCAGCTGTACAAATTCCTATTTCACTGATCTGGACTATAGCAGGGGCATCTGGACTTTCAAAGTCTCCCCAGGCACCTTTAATGCACCGCTCAGGTTGAAAAAAATGTGCTGAGGTAGCATGAGAATGGGAGAGAGGGGAAGGGAGGGAGGAGCAGAGCAGGGATTCTCAAACTTGGCTGTACATTAAAATCACCTAAGGAACTTTTAACCATCCTAATTGCTTCCTATGCCTATTTTTAAATCAGAATCTGCAGAGATAGGTTCCCCAAAGTTTCCTTACATGCAGTCAAGGTTGAGACCCACGGCTCTCTGCTGTCTCCCCAGGCGATATCATCAGCTCCCCTGGATTCAGTTACCAAACATATGCCAGTAGTTTAAAAATCTGTATCTCTTGCTACAGTTACCCTCTAAATATGAACACTAAATCTAATGGCTAATTCTACTTTTTCTTGGAACTCCCAAGTCTGCCCCAAGGCCCATCACACTTACGTCCACATACTCACTTCCTGGCAATGGACAACAAGCTCCACAAAGAGTTGTTACTATTTTGTGTGCTGTGTAAGAGGACTGAAACAGAGTTTCTTAAATCCCCCTTAGCTAAAAATAAAAAGGTTTCCACATTGTTGGCATATCCTACAAGCAGAAATTAACAGCCAAAACTAATGACAAGAAAAGATGTACAAGAGTAAGAAGGCAGCAGTGTTGATGTCACTTATTTCAAAAGATCACTGGGGGCTGGGGTTGGCCTGGAGTGAAATACGTGGGAAATAGAACAGCTCTCCACCTCCAAGCACAGGACTAACGGCAAGGACAGTCTGTCTCTAGTCCCATGTTGCCCAAAAATTACTTTCCCCATATTTTCGCCCCTCCCCCCATTACCATCAGTGTAAAGGGGTGACAGGGACTCCCCTAACCCTCACTGCCATATGGTGAGAAGAAAAATCTTCCCACACCCCTGCAGCCCACATAGTAAGAAGGGACTTTCCTGAGTAAGTGACAAGATGGGAATCCCCTGCCACATAGGCTTCTAGACAGTAAGGGATGGCCACTGTAAATGAAGCATTCACCTCTCAGCCAGGGAAACTGACCATCCCTGAAGACTAGCTCCATCTGCATATTTCATAAATCACCTCATTCTGAATGTGCATTATTACCCACATTATTCAGATGAGGAAACTGAGCTTACACATGCTTACCAAACCAGTAACCAATGGTAAAACTCAGTTATTAGCCCATATATGTCAGAATAGTTCCCCAAATTATTGCTTTTGTCTATGTTAAAATACAGTAGGTTGCCTTTATATCAACTTATTTTAGCTTTGGTGGTTTTTTACATTTTTATTGTGGTAACGATTTATGACACAATATAGGTTTTAGGTGTACAGCATTTTAATTGGACATGTATGCATGCTATAATACCCATCAAAAGTCTGGTTTCCATCACCACCATACAACTGACCCCTTTACCCAACTTACATGTGTACCCCAACCCCTTACCCTCTTGTGACCACATTCTGTTTTCTTATTTTAAGAATCTGGTTTGTTTTGTTTTGTTTCTTTTTTTTCTAAGTTTCAGGTTCACAATTTAATATTTTGAAGTCTGTGTATATTACATAATGATCACCACCAAAAGTCTAGTTCCACCTAACGACATACAATTGCTGTCCTTTACTCATTTACCTCCATTCTCAACCATCTCTCCTCTGCTAACCACATTCTGTTACCAAAATGTAAGGGTTTGTTTTTGTTTTGTTTTTTTCATTTGCTTTGTGTCTTTACACTGTAAGTTTTTGCATAGTCATTATTATGAGCTTCAGATATAACATTCTACATGCATGACATCTTGGTTTGGATTGATAGCTATTTAAATCTGAACACATCCCAAACTTTACATTTTCACCACCCCCCTTACAAAAGCATTCTATATTTTTGATATCACATTTTTACATCTTTCGCTCAGATTTAGCCTTAGATCTTTAGTTTTAATTAATTTTACTACTGTTGTTTCAGAAATCTAAGTGCTTGCTTTATAAATGATCGATCCACTAGTTTTGTTTCATCTTGTTTTTTTTTTCCCTATTGCAGGGACAAGAAGCAAGAGTTGAAAGGGAAAACTCAAATGAGATGGTAAAGGCTGAAAAATTGTTTTCAAAATGTTTCCAAAATATCCTTCACTATCTTAGGACAAGATGCAGCTCCTCTTTGATCTCATGTCAAAACATCACAGAATAACTTCATGAACTTTTTCCATTTACAGGTACCAAAATCAAGGAGCCTGGCATTTGTCTTTGTAAATAGCCTGTTACCAGCGAACTCCAGACCAGCTACAGAAATCCCTGCCCCCACGGCCCTCGGAAGCACGCTCGGCCTGGGCTAGGTTCCCCCATCTTCTTGGGTGCTAGAGCCCAGGTTTGCTAGGCAAAAGGTGAAGGTGTGTAGGAGGTTCCTTCTCCTTTGGGAGGCCGCCAGACAAAGCCGCCTTCACGGGCCTACTCAACTGGGGCCAAAGTGCAAATTGGGCGTCACTTGAAAGTAAGCGGAAAGGTTTTGCAAGTCCCGACAAGGCACCGCCAACTCTGCAGTTGCTTCAATTGGAATCACTCCCTGACTCATTGCTATGCCAATTTATTTTGTTGCTTATATTCATTAGATTAAAATGATTTAATTAGGCAGCGAAGTGTGGGCTTGTTCGGTGCGCAGCATTGCTCTTGCATTTTTTGGTTGTGTCCATGTATTTAAACCTCGGGGGAAAATGAGAATATTTTTATTCCCACGGCACTCTTCTAGAACAAATTAAATATTGTTTTCTCTTGCTGCCTACCTCATGATCTCACTGCTTTTTGGCTGCATAATGGGAAAACAACCATTTCAGTAATTGTCATAGTGTGATGAGCCTGAGGGCGTTTTAGTGCTTCTATGTCATAGCACTTAAGTTTTAGTTCATAGGAATAAAAATAGTAATGGAGAAGAGGCCACAAATGCATTGTTTGTTTTCAGGGTTGGCTCAGTCTGTGCTGATCTGTGCCCCCTTGACAGAAATGGTCAAAGATATGCACGTCACCTTACTCTTCTTTCCTCATGAACTCCCATTTCAGGAGCAGCAACTGTGAACATAAGGGAAAAATACAGAATGTCCCAGTGCCTTGAGTCCACTTTGTGCTTAAAAAATACTTGATATGCTCTTCAGTATGATTTAAGATCCATGTATTGGCCAGTCATCTCAACATTAAAGACTAATGTTTCTTACAAAAGCAAGTTCTCTTTTTCCCCATCTGTCTCCTCCAGTACCTTCCAAGCCCCCCTCCCCACCTTCATTCAAACTTTCCACAACCTCCTCAGGCACAATCGCATAAGTGTCACTTTTTTTTCTGATTAAAATCATGCTTCCTGAAATTTACGCCATCCTAGGAAATGCCCCTAGGCACACTTTCTGTCATGTAATCCCTGTGATTCCTCTTCTCACAACACCCTTCAAAATTAATGTACTTCTTAGTCCATGGATAACAAAGACTTTATTTTATGTTTGTTCCTGATTGTTCAATGATTTTTCCCCATAACTATAAAGTAAGAAATACAGTATGAAAAAGAGTCCATCTGCTGTGTCCATAGATAGTCAGTTCAGCTCCCTATCCATAGAGTTACTTTGTATGGCATCTAAGAGTCTAGAGAGAAAAACCAGGCAGAAACTTGCTATTGCCATGATCTCAAAAAAGAACCAGGTCTCTGGCCTTCCTGTCTGTCCTCACTGGTATTGTAGGTATAGGTTACGCTTATCTATGCCTAGGAAAAAAGTGTCAGGGAGAGACTTAAGAAAAGCAGGATTAGTCTTTTTTAAGTAATTCATGTATCATACTAACCATATCAAGAACACCTTTAAGGGCCACCTTGTCCATGACAGATTCTATTGCTTTTACTTTATTGTCATTGGTGGTGTACTCTAGCATTACCTCAAGTTTTTGTAAAACTTTTGTAAAAGTCAGCTTTTTCTGCTGCATTCATGTATTTTGCAGTTCACTGGCACCTAACTTCATGCCAAATGGCAGCTAGATGAGGAGTCTCTTACACAGGTCCACATGAACAGGCAAGGGCCTGCCGAGAGCACCTGCCATCCATCCATCCATCCACCCACCCATCCATCCATTCAAAATATTTTCATGAATGCATTATTCCAGGCATTGCGCACCCTAAGCAAGGCAGACATGCACTCCATTCTATAAAAATTACCCCGTAGTACCTAAGTCCTTTTCCTGACCTCTAGAAGAAGTTTCAGAAGAAGCGTAACTGTGTCCTTAGGTAGGTTTTTCTAGTTGTTAATGGCTTAATTGAGACCACATTAGCTCTGCTCCATCATTAGCTCTGTTTCCTTTCCTTCCCCCTTTTCCACTCCAGCATAAAAGAATCCGGCAGTGTAATAATCACTGGTTTGTACAAAATACCCATTCTAGACTTTATTATATAACTCTATATCCTGTTCACATCAAGCCAAAATATCTGTCTCTAAATCAACTGGACAATATTTTTAATAAGTGCAGAAATTGTTGTTTTTGAAGATAAGAAATGTATTGGAAGAATGCTTAATTCTCTCTAGTTCAAAGAGAGTTTAGCCCTCTGAGTATAAAGTTAGAAGAAAAGACATTTACATAACTCAAGAAATGAAAACCCAGTCAGTGAAGCAGCAGTCTTCCCATATAGACAAAGCCAGGAAATTCTGTAGTATGTCTCCAGTGAACATGGGCTATGAGATCACTCCAAATGGAGGTCATTTATCCATGAAAAGGGGTTCTACTAGACCAACTTAGTCCTAAATGAGGATTTCATTATGCAAAAAGGCAACATCTCCAGCAATGAGCACATTCAATAAGCTGAGAAGGCAAATCCTAAAACCAAGTGGGAAGGCAACTCTCAAAACTTACCATAGTAACCCATTTTTTCCCATAAAGGGGAAGCATTTTTTATCCCCGAGAACTTTGTAAAAAGTTAATAAATGCATAGTAAAATCAACTATGTAATAAGTGTAACTTTGTAATAAGGGGTAGGAGCATATTTGGAATTTTAAATGTTCACATGAAAATTTGGCTTCTTCAAGTAAGCAATTCAGTCTTATAATTCCAATTTAAAATATATGATTGAGTTATCGATTTGGAGTTGTGATTATTAAATATACTATAGTATGGGAAGAGTTAAGAAATGTTAGTCCTCTCCTGCCTATGGATTTGATTTGTTAGATCTATAAGAGTTATGTCAGCACTTACAAAGGATTTTATTGAAGAAATAATATTCTACAAAAGGGAAATCAAGCATATTTAAATCATAAGCAAAATACAGACTGCCCCAAATCATTTAGTTAAGTTTGTAAATGGGACCAAGCATTTATAAAAGATTCCCTTAAAAGTAATTATTAAAACATTCTGGATTTAAATTTAAAAAATAAACGTTATAAACTGAATTTAAAAGCTTAAAAAAGAAATGCATTTGTAGATTTGTTTTCCAATTAGCTAATTTTTAGATTTTAAAAAAACAAGAAAAACCTCCTAGTATTCTTTTCTGCACAGAAATCTTCCTTAAAGGATACTGTTAAAAACCACATTTAGTGACACCCTTGGGAACTAAGAGGGTGAATGGGGAGACAGAATTATGCTCACAAAGAAAAGGCAGAGAAAAGCATATACTTTATACGGCCCAGAGTTAACACTGTGTAAGGACTTTTTTCCTACTCTCTACCTTCCAGTAAATGCATGAAAAATGCTACAAGATAATGTGGGTGAAGCGAAAGATCAGAATTACTCAGCTATATATTATTGAGCGCCTACTTTGTATGTAACACTATGCAGAAATACAAAGGCATATGAGTCTTTAATCTAGTGAAGCAGGTAAAATGCACAAACCTGAAACAATTAGAGAACAGAATGATTCAATTCAATAAACATTTATTGAGAGCCAACCTTGCAAGAGAGGGGAGGGGTGGGCTCAAAAACAAACAATAAGCTCTATAATTAAATGCTAAATTGCATGTTGCAGAAGGCAAGTAAAATGCATTCAAAAAGAGATACCTAAGTCTATTGGAACAGCTGAGATTTATTGATGAGGTAAGAATTGATCTGGGGGGAGAAAAGGGAATTGATTTGGGCTTTGAATGATGGAAAGAACTGAAATAAGCAAAAGGGGGCAGGGCTGGAAGGGAGAAGCACTAAGACCCTATTGTGCAAAAGAAGCAACAAAGAAACTAACAGACATGGTTCACACAGAGAGGCAGTAGATTTAGATTATGGACCGGTTCTAATTTACACAAGAATAAAACAAAAAGTTTGTTAGTAATCTATGTTTCTAAGGATTAGAAATAAAAACAATAGTAATTACTAACAAACACTGCCAGGAGGTGGCATAAAATAAGTAAATCCTCATCTATCATACCAAGGATACAATGATACTATTTAAATTTGACTAATCAAGATGGAGGAGTTTAAGCATGTATTATTACTAGACTTTCGGGGTGAATACCAGAGGAAAGATAAATAAAGGTAAAATAAAATTCTCTCTGGAAATAGAACTAAGAATGAGGAGGGCTGCAGATCAGAGAATTCTTAGGTTTTCATCCTAAGTACTTCTACTCTTTTTGAGTTGACACTATGTGAAGATAGCACTTTTGATTGAAATATGAAAATTCAAGACAAGTAAACTCAGTTAACACCCTATTTTTGACCCAGAAGCAGATTTACGATGAAGCTAATATAGCTTAAGCTTTGAGGCCCTCACTTGCACTGACCCCTTCCAGGGCCTTTATCAAAGTTTGTCTCCTCTCGAGCTGCTTCTCCTCTCTGCTTAGCTCCACCCTCCCTTGGGTGGGACAGGGAACCTGGAACCTCCCCTTCTCCTGGGGACCACCCTGTTACAATTCTTTATTTTCTATTTTTTCTTAAAGAACGCGCCTCATGTCATATAAAGTTCAAATCCCTGATAAGCATAGTTTGAACTAAGGTTTTTATTTCTTAAAATTCCTGAATGCCTATTTATATTTACTAAAAGGAATCCAGATGTTTTTTATGTCATTTTTAATCAAGGCATATGATCTTCATTATGCAAATAAATGAATTTTATTCAATATTAAAATCCTGACTTGATTCAGGAGCAGGAAAACAACCAGTGGAAAAGGTGATTTACAAAACATTCTCTTACCCAGTTTGCTCGAATCAGGAGAGAAGCAGAGGGACCAGTTGAGAGCCATGGTAGTGACTGGCAGGACAGAGGTGAAGACTTGGCCCAGGTGGTGACAGAAGGAATGGAGACAATGAAATGGATGCAAGAGGCATTTGAAAATAACAGGCCTGGTTACCAGCAGAAGAGCCACCCTGCAAACAATAAAAGTTAGGGTGTTCCAAATGGCATGTTGGGGCAGAATCTGATATTTTACTTGGCAAATTTCTCACAGCCTTAACTGAAAATGTAACCAGTAAAACCAATTTGAATAAGCACATCCTGCTAATTATTCTGTAACTCTAGCCAAATATTTATGGATGGAATTCTATCAGCAAGGCTTAAAACAGAGAACTTTCTTTTAATAAACACAATCATAAACGTTCTAGCCTTGGGTAAGTATAGTCTTGTACATAGTGTTCAGGAGCACGGGCTGACACAAGAGGCTAATAAATGGATTCACTCAAAGCCCCCAACAGCTCTTTGGATCCCAGGATTTCTCACTTTGACACAGTTTACGTTGCCGCCCCATCCCTGCTGTAGAGGTTGACAACAGGCCCACAGTCTGTGGGAGGAGAGACATAACAAAATCTTTGTGCCCTGGTAAAGTCACTTGGCAAACAACAATCATCGACACGCTGAAGGATTTCGTGACCATCTAAGTAATTCTCATATCTCTTAATAGCCAGACTTTTCAAATATCTCTACAGCGCATTTTGGGTTGTGAAGATGTAATATAAGGATTCTGAATACATAAACTGTCAGTCTCTGAATTTCTCTGGAGAAATAAGAAATTTAAATCACCTTCTTGTGCAGCCAAACCAGCACAGCTGACCTAGAAAGTGCAGCCAGTTCATGACGCACCTGGGTTGTTTCCTGATCGACTGATTTGACTTGTGATACATTTGGGAAGATTAACAACCAGGCCTGAAACCTGGGAGGAACCGCTGTCCTTCCCCCTAGCTTGGCATTTTTTCCTCTTACAAATGGAGCCCAATGTTCAACCCTTTTCTCTAAAATACATATGTATTTTTTTATATCAAAATTGGGAACTAAAATGTGACTTACTAATCAAAATGCCAAATGCATACAGCAAGTAAGTTAATAAGTGGAACTACAGCGCCTTTGTGGAACATCTCCAAGACTAGAGAGTAAATCAGACAGATGATTGATCTGTGGGAGCAGCCATTGAGGTGTATTAGTTTCCATCTTCAGGTTATTTACCAGTACGTAAAAAGAAGGGGATATATCTTTAATGCATCATAAATGTTACTGCCCACTGGATCTTCCTTTCTGACATTTTTTCCCACCTCAGTCTGTTCTCACTCTCTTCACCTCTTCCTTCCTTCCTCCCTCTCTATCGGCTTCTTGCCACCATTATAAACAGGTTGACACAGTTCCCTTCTTTAAAAAAAGTGAGTTCTTCCTATAATCACTGCCCTTCACAACTCAAACTTCATTAAAATTTGTGTCTAATAGAAAAGTGGATTAAAAAGAGATGGTACATATACACAGTGGAATACTACTCAGTTTTCTATTTAAAAAATAAAAAAGATGGGGCCTCCCTGGTGGCGCAATGGGTTAAGCACAGCACTATGAACCTATCCAAGCCACTGCAGCATGAGTTTGATACCCCTTCAGGGAGCTTCCCACATGGCGCAGCAGCCCTCTCCTGTCTCGCCCGCTGCTCCCCTCAGCAGTGTATTTCAGTCAATCTGCCTGTTCTGCTCCCCACTCTGTCTCTGGTGAATCCTCTCACCGCCCTACACCTCTGGCCTACACCCCAGCTTGTATGCATAAATAAATATATCTTTAAAAATAAATAAATAAATAATAAAAAAGTTGAACTCTTGCCATTTGCGATAACATGGATGGCACTGGAGAGGATGATGCTAAGTGAAATAAGTCATAAGAAGAAAGACAAATGTTGCACGGTTTCACTGATATATGGCATTTAAAGAACAAAACAAAGAGTTAATCAAAACCAATCCCATAACAAACACTAGAAAACGGTCTGTAGAATTAAGTTTACCAGAAGGGGAGAGAAAAGACAGGGTGGAGGCAAAGTGTAGAGGGGTTCCAAGGGATATGGCGTAGGACTGGGGGTGCCCTGCTGGTGGATGTGGTGTAGCAACATACATCTGAGAAGATGTGAGCGATGCCTCTGGGTCACATAATGTTGTAAAGCAATGTTACCTCAATAAAAGAGAGAGAGAGAGAGAGAGAGAGAGAGAGAGAGAGAGAGAGAGAGAGAGAGAGAGGCTTGTATTTAAGACGATTGGACAAAGAAGATGGTAATATATATTCACAACGAAATACTGCTCGATTATTAAAAAGGAAGATAAAATTCTGCCATTTGCAACAATGTCCAAAGATGGAACTAGAGGGTATTATGCTAAGTGAAATAAGTCAGATAGAGAAAGACTAACACTGTGATTTCACTCAAATGTGATACAAAGGGAAAAAATCAAATAAATGGATTAAATAAACTTTGAGACTTCCAAGGCCAATTTGTGATTATCAGAAAGGAGGGGGGAAGGAGAATGGGTAAATCAAAGTGGTCAGTTGTATGGTAAAGAACATATTTGGACTTTCAGCGGTGAACATGTAGTATATACACGTGTTGGATTTTCATGATACACAACTTGCATAATGCTTAATACAACATCAATTCAATTTAAAAAATCAATGAATTTTCAAAAAGGCTTTGTCCTTCTCAGCCCCATATGCACTCCCTTCTTAGCCATTGCAGTATCACAGCTGCCCCCACTTCTCACCAGGAGCTGCTCTCACCAACATGGCTAGTGATCTTAGGCTAAAACCAATGGTCTTCATTTCTATGATTACTTGGTAGTTGTTTTTTTTTTTTTTCTACTTTTCCATTTTATTTTTATTAAGCACTGCATAATACATTTGCCATGCTACCTAACATAGTGCAGAATTTTCTAGTAGGGGTAGATGTGCATAAGTTATTTTTCATCAATCAGGAAACTGCTTCTTTTATCAATGTTCTCCAAACCCTTTGACATATAGTAACGGTTAACTCCAGAGATGCGCCTATCTCTTTCCATCAATTTCCACTGATAGGAATAATGGGCAATCCTTTTTTCCTTGCCCCCATTGGAGAACCTGTTGTGGATGTAGGCGGTGGCCACTCCGGGGATGAACAAGCACGCGCTCATCACGGCGACCCCGGGGAGGATCTCGAACCACATCGCTACCCCGCTGCCTCGGACGAAAACCCGTTGCCGATGCCTGAAAGGTGACCGGGCTTACTACTTGGTAGTTTTTAATACAGATGGACTTTCCCCGACCCCTAACTTCCTTGCACAAACAAAACCTTTTTTTTTTTTTTTTTTTTTTTTTAGTTTTCACCCTTCTGTGGCTACTTACCAACATTTTTCACTGGTTTATCTTTTTAAGTATTATTTTAATGTAATTCCTATGTTTATTTTCTGGCTTTCTTCTCTACTGTTCACACTCTCCCAGTGATACCATTCTTTCTAATAGACTCAATCAGTATCTGTAAGTGAATGACTGTCATAGTCTAGCTCTCCTTCTAATGTTCAGAACCACAGATCCAATGGGCATCGCCATTTATCTGTTCAGGAAGTTCCTCAAGTTCATGCCCAAAACCAGACTTAGCTGTATGCTCAATCCTATTCTCTTTCCTGGGTTTATCATCTTGTTGAATAATATCACAACTGACCTACCCTTGCTACTCTGAAGGAGGCTAGTGCCAGTGTAGGTGAAGCATTTGACATCTTCAGAGATAGCCACTTATCTCTATTCTGATCCAATTAGTCCAGATTCATTCTTTTCATCCTACTGTTGATGTAACTTTAAATGTCAATTGCATCAGAAAAATAAAATGTCTCATTAACTACTTTGGAAGACATATAAAAAGCCTAAATGCTTTAGAAAATAATAAACAAAATAGTTTGAGAGCTATTACTTAGTCTTCCATCCCTTGCAGAAGCACCACTAGAAATCCCAATCATTGTCTTTAAGTGACCAGAAGAGTTAGATGAACCCCTATTTGGAACATTACTCTAGAAAAAATGTACTTACATAGGATCACATACACACTGATTTGGAAGGCAGATATATGCCCGAATTCTGCTCTTCCTTATAGACTGGGAAATTGCTGTGGAGTAGTAAGTGTTGCAACTGTCAATCAGGCAAACCATGAGCTAAGGACAGCACATGTGTTCACTCCCAAGCTTTCCGAAATTTTCTAAACCTGCAAAATGGTGTGATGATGCCAGCCTCAAAGCAATATTGGAAGGATTTAATGAGATAACATGTGCAAAATACATGGCATATGCTATGTACCCAAAAATTTCATTTTAACAATTTTCCCACCATTCTCTTTCCCCCAATTTTAGGCAATTTAAAGCTTCCAGCGTGGAATGAAATATATCCAATATGATTTCAGATCCAAACTGTTCCAGTAGATCTGTAGGAGATTAAATTTGGTTTATAATTATTTCAAGTGTTTTGAGACTCCTAGCCTGAATTTCTCAGGTGTGTGCTATAATGGACCCAAGCCTCTAGGGTACCTCAAGACTGGACCTGAATTCTTGAGACTCTTAAAATTCTCATTAGTGAGATCAGATTAAATGGTCAGGAGTATCGAAGACTGGCTTACCCTCCAGAGGCAACTTTAGTTCATTTATGAAATTTTCAAATAGGGAGTAGAAAAAAGGAAATAGAGAATAAAGACTGAATCTTTTCAGCTGTGTCTTCTAAAATTTCTTGTCTTTCTTTCAAAACAACAGCAAACTGGAGAGAAGATTTGTGCAGTGGAGATGGGGGAGGGATCAAGGGATAGAGGCTCAGGTCGGGGCAGGGGAGCAGCTGATCACACCTAGAAAAGAATAGGAGTTGTTCTCTAAATCGGTCTAGGGAGTGGAGAGGTGAGGGTGGAGTATAACTAGAATCCCAGTGAAAAAGGAAGAAACTCGATAATGACATCCTGAGTATAATGATGAAAAGCCCAAGTTGCTGGTGCTAGTCCAGCGGCAAACCACCAACATCTGCACAAGGAGCAGGAGGCATTCTGCAAATATCCCCTGCATGGTTTCTTTAGGGGTGCCCTACCAGGGTTCTCCTAGAGAATGGGCCACATGATGTAACTGGGCCTGCAGTTCAAACATAATGACCACACTATTAGGGCAATCATTGGCAGCACTGCCCTCCTGGTACTTCCCTTTCACTGCAAGAACCCAGCCCTCATTCTTCTAGGGCAGCCATCTTCACACCAGGGTACACACATACCTCTGTGGGTACATGAAGACTTTCCAAGGAGTACACAGAAAAGGAGAGCATTAAGGGAAGTCTGTCCTCCACCTCTATGCTCACTATCAATCTGGGAAAGAGCTTGATGTCTACATGACCTCTTCATCTCCAGTCTCCTGCTTTATTAAAGAAATTCAAACCTTATATCTATTCACAGTCTTACTGTGGTGCACTGCCTTGGGGCTCAAACATCTGCTGAGCAAAGGAAGATTTAAGTCTTAGAAGACGCGGAGGAAGTGAATAATTTTAACAACTTGAGGTACATACCTTTGCCAGTCAGGCCATATCTTAGAGCTGCTATCATACCATAGACTGCGATGTAAACAACAGAAATTTATTTCTCACGTTCTGGACGCTGGAAGTCCACGATCAACAGCTCCAGTAGAATTGATTTCTGGTAAGAGTCTGTGTTGTGCCAGCAGGACACAAGGCAGGTTCTCTATGATCCAGGCAGACAGGTAAAGGAGGAGTCCTGGAGGCCTCGGTGGCTTTTTAAGCTTTTAATCTTTTTTCGGTGAGGCAACTAGGTACAGGGCAGGCAAGGTGGGGTGGCCATGGGGGCGCCAGGAAGCTGGCAGGCCTCCTAGCACCTGGCAAATCTTCTCTTTTTCTCTGTTCTCTCCTGCTGCCTTTTCTGCTACTTTTTTTTAAGATTTATTTATTTATGCATACAAGCTGGGTGTAGGCCAGAGGCGTGGGGTGAGAGGATTCACCAGAGACAGAGTGGGGAGCAGAACAGGCAGATTGACGAAATACACTGCTGAGGGGAGCAGGAGAGGTTTGCTGCACCATGTGGGAAGCTCCCTGGTGGGGTATCGAACTTGTGCCTCAGTGGCTGCGGACAGCTTCACAGTGCTGCGCTTAACCTGTTGTGCCACCAAGGAGGCCCACTTTTGCTACTTCTTTTGCTCTTCTACTTCTTTTACCGCTACTGCCGCGCTCTTATATACCGCTACTTAAATCCTCAGCCTCCAGGCCCAGGCGAACCCCCTCAGGCACGTGTGTGCCACACTCCAGGTGTCGCCAGGAGGCACAAGTGCAAGACCATAGGTGTCCATCATTAAATCTAATGACAGTAGGGTGGAAAATCCTGACCACTGTTTCGATTACCCTACAGCCTGCTTTGGTTTTTAGGTGGTGGTTTTGGCTGTGTCCTCACAAAACAGAGGGAGGAAGGGTTCCTCCGGGTGTATCTTTTATAAGGCTGATAATCCCATTAATGAAGGTTCCACCCTATGACCTAATCAGCTCCCAAGGTCACACGTCCAAATACCATCTCATCGGGGATTGGGTTTTAACATGAATTTGGAAGGGACACACACATTCAGTCTACAGCAGGTAACATTCTTTGCTCCTCACGTGATTGAAGTTGGATCTAATCACAAATGAATTTTGGCAAGTCATGAGATCTTTGGCAAAAGATTCAGAAGGAGATGAAAAGGAAGAGAATGGCAAATGAAAATCTTGGAGACAATACTGCTATTAAAAAACTACTTCCATTTTTATGTGTTTATTGATGAGATAACATGCTTTGTGTACATGCAAGCATGTGAAAAAATAGAAATAGAATTGATGATGAAATGATCTCATTCTAGTAATAGGTAGCAGCAGTCATTCGTGGACATATAAGCTAATTGGAAGAACAGCCATAGCCACCTGATTACAATATATAGTCAATAATAATTACACAGAATATGATCACACAGAATTTTTTTAAATTAAAATTTTATTTTGTTGACCTTATAAGGATAGCCATATAAATCCAAGGAGGAAAAATAGTGTAACTTCCACCAGTGTTAAAGAGGAGCTTGCTCATATATTTTTTAAGTGAATAATGATAGTATCTGGTTGCTATGGTAATTTGGACCCCATGGGATACATTTTAAAAAGTGATGTAACAGTCTTTTTCTAAAATGTCATTTTTTTTCAGTACACTGGATATTATATCCTTGCAACAACTTCAACTTATGATGCAAAACTGTAGCTGTCATTTTCAAAAAGAGCTGAGGATGCATCAGATTTCAACATTCTTTTAGAGAGTACATGAGCCAGCCTCCCGATCTTTTCATGAGGGATCATTCCTCTCTGAACAACAGAAAGGCAGTCATTGTTTTACTATCTGTATCTATTGACCCCAAAAATTAAGTAACAAAAAATTAGTTGGCATTCAGTAACAGATAAATTATTAAATGAATTTTTATATTTATCAAAAGAGCATCCAAATACTTTAACCCATATAGATTTGAGCTATGTTACCCACCAATCTAGAGAGAAGGTTCAGAGAACCCAAGACTAGCAGAAACTCTACACTAATACCACCCGTCCTAAATGGGTCCTTTGACCTTTTCAGAGTGGTCTTGCCCTGTGAGAAGGTAAAAATACCCACAGTGCCCATTTGCAGCAGACACCATGAGAAGGGCACATAGATTCAATGTCTTTTGCAGCAAGGCAGGTAGTTTGGGTGAATGATCTGCTTAAAAGTAGACTGGAACGGTGGCCAGTAGAAAGCTGTGTGCCAAGATTCAAGGACAGGTCTACCCAGCACCATGCAATTCTTGATATGTCTAGTATTGTGAGAAGGTTTTCTTTCTCTTTTCAGGAAAAGCTGTGTTTTCATGTGGCATCTATGTATTTTAAATACAAATTAAAAACAAAAAAATTTGGGTCAACTAAGCACAAACATGAGCCCAATTCAGTCCTCAGGCCTCCAGTTCTCAATCTCTGCTCCAGTGCTTCTCAGAGTGAGTTCCAAACCCAAGATACATGTAATGTCTGTTACAGTAGACAGTGAGATGCACACAACAGAGACGAACATTTAGAAACAGCCATAGTCGTTTGACAGAGTAATTTTGTAAATAAAATTTTCTGAATTTAATTACAAAAATATTGGACTTGAATTTTGTATATAGTTTTTTAAATTTATTTCTCTAATTGCTTGAAACAAAAAATTTCAGTAGGTGGAGAGCAAATTTTGCCCACAGATAGCTTAAGCATTGCCATGGTCTTCATCACAGTAAAGGGCCTGTCTGCAGTTTCTAAAGCACAATCAGGGCTGGGTAACTGAATGTCAGTCTCTGGAATCTTCACGTTGACCACATGAAAAGACACAAGCCTGTACATTAAAACGTACTGAAGTTTGGGCCCCCCAAAACATTTATACTAGGCTCCCCTAAAATGTTAAGAACACATGTCCCAAAATGCATCACTTCAGCAAGTAGATTATTTTGAACTAAGGGCAACTGAGGTCCTGCAAGCTCACAAAAAACTTTTACCACTCCCTGAACACCTAAAAGGATGAAAATGGAGTTACTGCCCAGATTTAGGATTTTTATCAGAGATAACCTTTCTCTCGGAGAAACCTATCCAGACAGCAGGGCAAATCTAATTACAGAGCATCTGGTCTTTGTCACATGCGTCACCCTCTCCTGATCATGTGAGTCCCTCTTGTCTACATGAAGCCCCAAGCCCCAATCTCATCCCTTAACTCAGGATCTGTACCCTCATTTTGCCCCATGGACTTTAGAATCTACATACATGTAGATTCTTCATATGTATATAATTAACTCTATTCTTGACTCCTAGGAATGTGTCTGAGGTTAATTTGATTGTTTCGCCAGTCAGAGAAGAACCCAGAAGGGTAGAGGGAAATTTCTTCCCTACAGCTCCCAGTTCTACCTAGCTGACACATATTTGGCAGAAGGTGATCTTTTCTCAGGGGGATGGAGGGAAATAGCATGTCACTCCTGCAGGACTGCTTCTAGAGCCTTCAGGCCACGAAGTTTCCTCCAGAGGCAGTTGTGCTCTCATGCACAGTCACATGGAGTCCCTCCTCCCTCCACCACCGTGGAAGAACCAGCCTATACAAGGCCTCGCCTGGGACAGAGCCATTATTTGCATGTCTGTCTCTTCAAACACAAAGAGCTCCTCCAGGCCAAGACTCCTGCTTCTCCCTCTCCCCTGTATGCTTCCTTTTTACTGACTCTCCTCCTCTTCCTAGCCAGCACAGGGCTCCTGGTTAGGCAAAAGCGTCAGCCGTCTACTTCTGGACCAATAGTACCTGGCAACCAACTTCCTATCCTGGAGCTTCTGCCCAAGGACCCTCTGGCCTTTGTGGCCCCTGCTTAGGCCGAATCTCCAGAAGAGGAAGCTGATGCCAAGTATCAGAGCTCAATATCTAGAACTGAGTAGCTGACATCCTTGCCTAATAAAAACCCTAGATTGGGCTATCATGTCTAGAGGGGGCCCAGGCAAGGTCAGAGGGATGGCAAGCAAGAAAGCAGAAATGAATAAAGATGTAAGAGCCTTTTCATGTTGAAAGCCAAAGGAACAAACTCTCAGGCTGCAGAGTCCTCTCTAAGAAGCAAAAGACATGTCATAAATAAACGGTGCTCTGGTTGGCAATGAACTCCCAACCCCAGGCCTCCCTCAACAGATTCAAGCTCCACAGACCAAACATCCACTAGGCCTTCTTAGAGGGCTGGTACACTGGATCTTGCCAGCTGTCTGCTTCTCCAAAGAGGGGCAGTGGGGAGAGGGGCATGTGGCAAGGCAAGGTTGGGGTGAGAAGGACTGTAGGGGTGGCCTAGGATTTTAGAAGTGTATGCCTAGTGGGGGAATTTTTCTTCAGATCATCTGGAAGGAAGTAATCATAATTACAACAAATCATAATTACAACAAATTCTCCTGAAATGATTAAGTACACACAAGGAAATTGTTACATTGAGAAACATGGCTGCTTTGCTTCCTCCAGTGGAACTCTGAAGACTTTTTATCAATTAGTGAACACTCCCTACTGTACACAAGGATAAGATTATGCCAAGGAAGAATTGTCCTCCTCTTGTAATTCTCCAGGTAGCCAATCTGGGGCTGGCTGCCATTTTTTTGCAATTTAAGGTACTAAGAGAATTTAAATGAGATCAGCCCTGTGTGTAAAAAGAAAGCGCTGCGTGGCCAGAAAGAAAAGTTACCATGTTGTGTGAGTTATTGAGGTTTACATTTTTTAACTGGTGTGTGTGAGAGTTTTCACAGAACAAAAGTAATCTATAAAATTACTTATCACAAGTACAATTACAGCAAGGGGGAGGGAAGTGAACATTTAAAATACATAGAATTATTTTTAAAAACTCATTCTAGGAAAACGAAGTGCCAGAGTAGTAAGATAAGAAGCCTTAATTAACAACAAATTCATCTATTTCCCTCCTCCAAAATGAAACACTCTTCTCAGGCAATTTGCTTGGAGAGCAGTTTTGCACCATAAATCTGGGACATGTTTTTTATGTGTGGGTTTGCCCTACATGAGGCTTAAGAAAGAAAAATACAGCAACCAAACCACCCAGTCCAGCCCTGGAGGGAAAGAGAAGACCTAATCATCCATGATGGCGATTACATAATAGAAAATCCGCACACACAAACCCCAAGAGTCTCAAAAGAATCCGCCTTTGACTTCCTGTCATAAAAGATGCTTCCCCCCCCCCCATTGTGAGGATCACTAAAATTGTTTCTTAAAGACCAAGTGGATGTCTTTGGTAGAAACAGAGGTCACTTAAGAATGATTTATAAATGCACCCCAAGCCAAAATGAAGCATGTATCGATATCTAAAGTGCATCTGCATTTAGTGCAGCAAAAGCTCATAATCTGTTTCTAATCGGTGCCCACTGAGGAAAAGGCCTGGCTCCTGGCAGCTGCATCCCCTCCACCCCCATAAAACCCTACCCCCGCCTAGACACCCGCCTCCCCCGCTCCGATCCTAGGCGTCCAGGGCCCTTTCTTGGGCAGCTGCAGTGCTCCTCTCTTAGATATTGCCAGGTACTCTGGAAAGTAGCCGTGTAATAATACACAAACCCCTGATGATGTCAGCGTGTTATTGACTTTCCAAGTCTGAATGACTGAGCAGAGGAGCGGGGGTGGGGCGCAATCTATCCGGCAGCGCGGAGACCGGCCAAGCGAAAATGGGCTCGGGAGCCCGGCGGGGGAGGGGCGGCTCGCAGGCGCGGAGGCTGCTCAGAGCTCAGGCTCAGCCGCCGAGGCGTCGGGGTCGCTGTAGCCCAGCCCAGCCCAGGCGCGGCTCTGGGATCCCGCGATCCCATTCCTCCTCTCGGTTTGGTCAAACACTCCTCAGGTAGAAATAACTGAGGTCGCCCCCCAGTACCTCAGAAACCTCTTACCACGTGGCAGTGCCGGGTTACAAATGGGGGGGACAAGAAGGCGGGCTCTGTTTCCTTCCCCATCCTGCACAGGAGCCTTCCTCCCGGTCTGAGATGTATTTGCAGACACACTCTGTAGGAGACCCCCATGAAAGTTGCACCTCAGCCCTGGTGACACTTCATGGGATGGGACTGGCTTCCCGTGTGGCTCTGACATTGCAGGTGCAGTTGTAGGCCCTGCTGCTAGTCCTACAAATTGACTATCAGGGAATCTGTCATCTTCAAGGCTAGGTGTGAGGCGGACTCGGTTGCCCTTAAATGGAATTGCATTTAGAGGCCTGGATCTGGAGGGAAGCACTCCAGCCCGGGATGTGGCATTCTGTTATGGGCCTGGGCCTTTCCTTACAGACACAGAACTCCCATCCCACCTCCTCCTTGGGCCCACTCAGATTCACCGGCCACCGGGGCTCCCTTCCTCCCTCTCCAAGACCTGTTGAAATGCTCCCAGGAAATCGGGCCTGGCTATGACTTCTGCCCCAGCCCCATCGTGAGGAGCTACTTGTTCGACCGAGTGCGGGGCTTCGGCCTTGCCTCCCCACAGAGTGAACACGGCACAGCCGTCTCCCCGCAAAGTACACACGGCATAGCCTGCTCAGCCACTTGTCAGCTGTGTCAGCATGGACAGCTGTGTCTCTGTAGCCCTCATCTGTACAATGGGGTAGCAGTCAACGCCTTGATAAATGTTGGGGGGAGTGAAGGAAGGGTCTCCTTTCGTAAGGGTCTCCTTTCTGTCATCTACTCCAGTGGGCAGCCTTCATTATTAGAGACTCACTTGTCAGGCCGGAGCCCCTGCGGTTGTTTCCGAAAACAGCACAACCGCTGCACTCATTGTTCCCTAAACTCATCCCTTCCCCGACCCTTTCCGGACCCACCCACTGCGTTGCCTTTCAGAGGCATTTTTCTGTTGGTGGGGGGGAGGGAGAAGGGGGAGAATGTGCCTCTGACCTAAACTGGACCCTTGGGCAGCTTCCCAAATCCTCGCCTCCCACCCTGCAACGTGGGATTGGTCCAGAAGTGAAGAGCTGATATTTTCTAGGCCAATCAGAAGCCTTCTTGGGGAATTTTGAAACTGGAAGTGAAAAGTCCACTTTTCCCCAGGGCTCAAACTGCAAGATATTATAAAGTCAAACACCTTCTGCATAACCAGGTCTCCAATTTTGTGGAGGAGAGGCCAATCTGAAGACAGAGACTGAGACAGAGAGACTAGCCGGGAGAGTCAGGCTGAGAGGCCTGGACAAATCTAGTTAGCATATCAGCCCTGGTTTAGCCCTGTGTGCCCCAGATTGTCACTGGGTTGTGAAAACTTATACAAGTGTTTTTGTTTTGTTTTTTACAAATTCTCCTTATTGTTTAACTTAATTTGCATTTTATTACTTGCACTTAAAAAGTCCTAATTAATACACCAACATGAAAGGTATTAGCCTATCTTATACAGTGTCTTAGTTGAGTTTCCCCATCCCCTACACTAAACCCTCCGAGGTCAGGGCTGTGTCTTTAACCCTCCTTGGTACATTTGTCAATGCTTCCTGACAAAGCTTCCATAAATGCTCTCTTTAACTGAATTGAGCAAGGTTTCGGTGGACAGGAAGTGCCCTAGTAGCAGTTGGAACAGGAGCTTTCAACTGGCTAATTTAAGGGGGAAGCTTTACTATTGCTACAGTCTTCTAGAAGCCCATTTGTTCTGCCCTAGTGATAATTAGGGTTTATTCGAGTGAATAGAAAAGAGAAAAAAGAAAAAACTTTATCCCTTCTCAATTGCATTTAATAAAAATCTTGGAGAAAATGAGTGAATTGTCAGGCTTAATAATTCCCCGTGGGTTTTTGCTGGCGAGAGGCTGAAGACATACAGTATTCAACATTTATGGGACAGCGGATCCACATTTAATCTGAAAATAAAATGCTATAGTGACTTAACCTCCTTTTTCCCCTCCTCATTTGTTTCCAGAGGGTTTTTTCCAGACTCTGAGTCACTTCCACTCAGATCCAAAGACAAAAAGCAGGCTAATTGTGTGTCAGTGAGTCAGGTTCCCACCCTGCCTTATCATGAATACCCCTTCTAGCTCCAAGAAGACAGAACACTTCTCGGCCTGTAAGCTCTGAGGGGAGCCTGTCACACATGACTTCTGGGTCGGGCTCTTAAGGGAGGAGTGCTGGGCCCTCCCATCTCCCTCAGGCTGCTGGCAGCAGATCACTCAACTGATAGCACCTTGGGGTGTCTCCTTCCCAGGGTTATTTTCAATCAGGAACTCTTCATGAAATTGAGGCTCTTCCTAAGGCACCACACTGAGTCCAGGAGTAAAAAAGGTGAATATGAAAGGAGGTCCTGAACCTCTAGCAATTTGTCAAAAAATGAAAGAGAAAGGCAGAACAGAATCACTGTTAGAAGAGAGCTCTGAGGGCTGTGGGGGAGGGCATGCTAAGACTCAGGATTTGTCAGTCTCCATCCCTCACCATCTCTCAGCAGCATTTTACCTGGTTGTCTGTTTCCAATTTCTTGAAACACTTTCTCTCGAAGCTTCCATGATATTACACTCTTGTTTTCCAACCAGTTCTCTACTCCTTCACCCAACATCATCCTCACCCCATTCTTCTTTTAGATATTCGTCTCTTCTAGAAAATGGTATCACATAGACCTAGCTGATCACACCAAAGAAGACATTCTTTTCTCTCACTCTTTCCTCTCATTCATCACATCCAATTCATCATCTTGTACCTCCAAAAGGTATCTCTATCCATACACTTTGCACCCTCTACACCACCACCATTCAACAAAGCTACCCTTACCTCTCATTCCCTTATACTTCATTCCCTGCCCAGGCCTCTTAGATCTTACATAATCTGGTCCCTTTGAGCATTCATATGACCTTTCCCCACCTCACCCATTCCTGCCACACTAGACAACTTCTTTTTCCACCACCCCACTCCTTCCTACCTTTAAGGCTTCTGCTCTTGGAATTAATCCCCTCTGGCTAAAATACTCTTCTGGACCTTCCTGGGACTGGCTTCCCTGATCTTAGTCTATTTGAACTGCAACAAAAATACGGTAGACTGGCTTAAACAACAGAAATTTATTTCTGGAGAAGTCCAAGATCGAGGTACCAAGAGATTTGGTGTCTGGAGAGGGCCCACCTCCTGGTCTGCAAACATATAACTAGCTGTGTTCTCAATTGCTGGAGAAAGAGATCATCTCTCTGATATCTCATCTTTTAAAGACACCAATCCCATCATGAGGTCTTTACAATCACAACCTAATTACCTCCCAAGGCCACATCTCCAAATACCCTCACATTAGGGATTAGGTGTCAACATATGAATTGCGGGGGTGAGGGGGAACACCCAATCTAGAGCAGTATCCTCAGGTCCCATCCACTGCCCCGCCCCTAGAAAGGCCTCCAATAACCACTACATTTCACCTTCTTTCACATCGCACAATTTATGACCCGCACAACACTTATCATAATCTGCAATGATCAGTTACCTTATTTCTTTGTTTGTTTCTGTATTTTTTATCTCCCCACAAAAGCATAACCTCCAAAAAGGCAGATATCTTAGCAGGCTGGTCATTATTCATTGATGAGTTCATTGACCAGAGTCTATTTCATAATAGGTGTCAAGGCGTCCTTTTTAATAAATGAGTACAGACAGTAGAGAAAGAATATCATAGACATGGCCAATTTAAATCCTCAAGAAAAAAATAGACTTGAGGAAAAAAAGGCATCTCAGAGAGGCACAAAAAGTATGACCCTACCTACTCCTCAACTACCCTTATTATTTTGCCCCTTTTACTGCTAAACATGTTCAGAGGGTTTTCTTGACTCACTGTTTCAATTCCTCTCCTCCCATTCTCTCCTAATTTTCACCAGTTGGGGATCTGCCCCCAACTACTCCACCAAAACTACTCTTGTCAAGGTCAGAATCATCTCCATGTTTCTAAATTCAACCTTCAATTTTCAGGATTACCTTAGGGAGGTTAGCAAGTTTATCAGCAGCTTCTGATATAATTAATTGATCACTATTTCCTTCTGGAAATAATTTCTTCACTTAGTATCTTTTTTTTTTCCTTTAATGATCATGCCTTCCCATTCTCCTTGTTGACTCCTCCACTCAACCTATCTTTTGTCTTCTGAATATCAAAGCATTCCACATCCAATTCCTCTAGGCTCTACTTTTAAAATAGATTCCCTATCAAATTGCCCCTTATCAGGTTCACGGCTGTTGCTTTGGTATAAATCATAATCCTGGCTACCTGATTTTGTCAATGGCTTCCTAATTGGACTTCCCACTTTTACTCTCAATCTGTTCACAGCACAACAACCAAATGGGTCCTTTGAAAATATGAGTCAGGTCTTGGCACTGCCCAGCACAAAACCCTCAGTGGCTTTCCATTTCACTCAAAGCTGATATCTTAACAGTGTCATTCAAGACCCTGCCCACCTTCTCCCAATTTCCTTCTACTCTCTTGCTTTCCCATTCACACCAGCCCACCCACCTTTCTACAGTTTTTCACAATAGCCACATCCTGTCCCGAGATCTTAGAGATTGCCGCTACCTCTGTTTGGAAAGTTGTTCTCTCTTTGCATGCTTGCTCCCTACATTAACTTGCTATTGTTACAGTAAAGCTGCACAAATGAAACATTCCCTTACCTTCTCAAAGAGGACAATTCTGACCACTTTATATAAACTGCAGTCCCCACTCCCATTCTAGCAAAACTGAGACTCCTTGTCTTGCTCTTTTACTCCCCATTGTTCTCATCGCTTTCTTAACTTGCTTTATGACATTTATCATCTGCCTGCTCCTACAATGTAGGCTGTTTTATTTACTGGTATATCCCCAGCACTAAGAAGTGTCTGCTACTTTTTAATAGCTATGCATTAAATATTTGTTAAAGACATATTGAATTTGAGAACAAAAATTTATAGTACAATTGTGCCATACAAGAGTGAGCAATAATCACAGCGGAGATGGAATTGTAGAAATATACAGAAACCATACTTCTCAAAGACTTTATATGCTAAGTTTTTTGGAATTTTATTTTACAGGCAATGGAGTCACACTGAATTTTTTTTTAAACAGTGATCTTTTATAACAAGGAATGTGACTCGGGGCGCATCATGGAGTAGAGGAGGGTAGAGGCTTGTGGACAGAGCCCACGCTACCTACTGTGGGTAGTTGGGCTGGTGTGCAGGCCGCCTTGTCTGAGCATCTCAGTTCAAGCTGTGTGAGTCATTGCTAACTTTGTTCATTAGCCTACCTGACACTGGCTGCTTGTGTTTGCCAAAAAGAACTCAAAGTTGGGAAAGATGCCCTCTTAGCCAGTCTTCTTTCAGCTGAGCTTAAACTATGGTTATCACTTGAGTGTGTATTGTCGGTACAATAATCACTTACTCTTACGGGGCACCATTCAGCTCACAAAGGATTTTTTCAACTATTTCATCTAAAGACTCAAAGACCCAAAGTACTCTAGCTGGTATGTTTAAGTATCTAACCACTTCACTAGTTAAGAAAGGAAATAACACTTATGTCCTGAAATACACCAGGGAACTTTTTTGGTGAATTGCTAAGAATATAGTTAAAACAAATCTGGAGCACTTCTTTTCGCCTTCTAATGAATATCATACTGGGCTTTAATTTTTCAAAGACAAAAGGTCAGTGTTCTTGTTCAGCCTGATGCCATAGCTTCTTAAGATTCCATCCAATGGCCGCGACAGTATTTGAATGTTACAGCCCAAAGCAGTTACTTTTATATAGATATGTAAACTTTCGTGGTTGGGAGCAGTTTTAGCAAGAATCTAGATTCCATCCAATGGCTGGCCTGTCTGCAGTTTAGTCACTTCAGTGTGTGCACAGAGACACGATAAAGGCCTAACAGGTAAAGTAGGTGCTTTCCCCAGTTACTTCTACATAGAGAAAGAAATTGCACTTTGCCCCCTCCAACCACAGAGAAAGCATTCAGTCTTATAAGAATATTTATAGGGCTACCAGGAGTTCCCCTTTAGTCCCCCTAAGTCTTGGCATACCCCTGGGAGGGTTTGTTTCTGCATAGTCTTTATACACCCCACATGCCTTTTTCCTTGGCAGCAACCCAATTTGGCCATGACTGTATTTGAATGCTACAACCCAAGCAGTCACTTTTATATAGATATGTAAACTTTCATGGTTGGGAGCAGTTTTAGCCAAGAATCTAGCAAATCTAACCTCTTCATTTTCCAGATGGGAAAACTGAAGATCTGCAAGCAAAGGGAAGGAAAAGAGAAAGAAAAGGGATGCTTCTTAAGCCAGGCCATTATCCAGGAAGGCATGTGTGACTACCCTGATTCCTCCTTCAGGGAAAAAAATCGTTGAGGTAGATGGGTAGATATATTCGTCAGTTATCCAGAAAACAAACCCAATGTGGGGGAGGGGGAAGAGAGATTTTTATTGTGAGAAATTGCTTCACATGTTAAAGGAGACTGGCAGTTTCATTACCTATAGGTGGTTGTCAGACTGGAGACTAAGAGAACGGTTGATGTTGCAGCAGCTCGAGTCCAAAAGCCACTGGGGGCAGAATTCCTTCTTGCTTGGGAGAGATTCAACTTTTTCTGTTGAGGACTTCAACTGATGGCATGAGGCCCACATACATTCATGGAGGGCAATCTGCCTTACTCAGGATCCATTACCTTAAATGTTAATCTCATTCAAGACATCCTCACAGAAACATCCCAAGTAAGGTTTGACCAAATATCTGACCACCCAAAATTAACCACCATAGTAGGTAATATAATTTTATAAATATAATTTGAAAATGGACCCCTGAAAATTTGAACGATTTGGTCAAGGTCACCTAAGCAATAAGCTGGTACTAGAACTTTGAACTTTTATGTCCTAGAGGGTTCTCATTCTAGCACATTGCTTTGTTCTCCAAGGAAAATAATACTTTGAGTACCTAATATTTACTAGGACTTGCACAAAGTGGTTTACCTATGTGCCCATTGAATTGGCTCCATTATACAGACAGGGAAACAGAATATTAGAAAAGTTAAATAAAAGCCCAAAGTAATAAATACTGGTAAAAATGAGATTTGAAGCTAGGTCTCAATGGTTTGTATACTGCCCACCTTCTGCCATTATTTAATGTGTTTTCCCTGCTACACATCTTTCTTTCAATTTTGAAGAATGAAATTTCTCCCCCAAACTTCAATAACCTATAGTCTTCATCCACTAAAAGCATTTATTCCCTCAGTTCAAAGTGAGTTTTCAAAGATCAGACATAAATAAAAGATAAGGAGACTGAGTTTAAAGAAGTGTAACTCTTCTACAACAAACTGAGTGTTGACTCAAACATAAAGTTATCCCAGGCAACAATGCACTCATTCCATTGCTCAAAACTACTCTGTTTTTCCTCTTTTGAAGTTGCTTTCAGGGACTCTATTACTTGCTTTTAATGTTAGCAAATGTTCAGTGTTTGCTTTGAATTTGGGGAAACTGCCCAGACTCATCTAGTGCCAAATCTGGTGAATAAGGTACTTGATCAAGCTAATACAATTTTTATTAAGAGTAAAAACAGGAAGTGTGATGATAAAAGAATGGGTGATTTTCCTTATATAGTTAGAAAGGTGGCTTCAAAGGCAAACCAGTCTCATATTGGACAGTGACAGCAAAGTTGGAATAAATAATTAAGTTGGAAAAAATAGTTTCGCAATTGACTCTACAGAACAGGTAGTAATCTTTCTGATTTATACTTTTCCCTCATGGTCACTTTGTTAAGATTGTTATAAAAATAATCAATATTTTAAGAAATATTTCAGAGTGAGATAGTCTTACATAATCACTGGTTAGTAGTGCCAAATGAAGATCTAGACCCCACTGTCAAGAGCTATAACATCTTAACAGCTGTATTTCAGAGAAAATGATTAAGAATTTTCCATTATTTTTTTTTAATCTTGAAAATGCAAAGAGTTAATTTAAAAAGGGGTTTTCTTGGAAATAGTCTCTCCTTTTTCAATAAGCACAAATGAAATGTATGAAAGAAAAGATATCTCCCGCCAAAGCCAATTCTATAACTATAAGCCTTTGAAAGTTTAGAAGAGCATGTCTTCCTGCACACAGCTGTCTTTCTTAATGTCCCTTCATAATATCCCTTGTAATCCATACATGGAAGTCCCCTTAGATTCCACACATAATTAACACTCGGCAGAAATAAAGAGATTGAGCCTGAGGCTCTTACATTTCATTTAAGAAATTCTGATTTCCATGAAGGTGACTAGGGGAGGGCTTTGGACCCACTTCTTTTGCAGTATTCCCAGTCACTGAATTTTACATGAATTTATAAAGATGTCTTCAGCCAGGGTTAAGGTATTTATTGAGCATTTGCCATGTGTAGGGCACATTGTAAGTGCTGAGGGAGCAGCAATGTGGTGTGAAACAAAGTTCCAACTCTCATTCATTTTATTGAGGTCACTGTAGGTCCTAAATGATGTCTGGAGTGAGGGGGAAGACATGACTGAGGAGTTGGAAAGGACGCAAAAGGCTTAGCAGAGAGGTGAGAAAGGAGTTGTATTGGAGAATGGTGACACACAGATGGCTAGAGCTGGGGGAGGGTTTCTGAAGCCTGAGGCAGAAATGGATGGTGTGTAATCAGGATGGTGTAGTGGGGGTTGGATCAGGGAGACAAACAAACAAGACAGCCAAGGAAGGAGCCCCAGGACCTGCAGAAACCCTCTTTGTCCTTTGGGGAGCTGACTACTGTTTCAGGCACTGTTTTAGGTATGAAGCTGACTAGAAAAAAGTCTTCTGATCAGTTTTCTCACTGAACTGAAAGACAAGGCCATCAGCTAAGAACCTGGATTGGGAAATTTGTGTTGTGATTAGTTAACATGACACTAGCTAAGTAATACTTGTAAGTGGTATAAAACCCACATGAGGGCCTCCTGGGTGGCGCAACGGGTTAAGTGCAGCACTATGAAGTTATCCACAGCCTCTGTAGCATGAGTTTGATACTTGGCCACGGAGATTCCCACACGGCACAGCAGACCTCTCCTGCCTCACCCACTGCTCCCCTCAGCAGTCGATCTGCCTGTAATCTGTCTCTGGTGAATCCCCTCACCACACCACACTTCTGACCTACACCCCAGCTTGTATGCATAAATAAATAAATCTTTTTTTAAAAAAAACCCACATGATACTAAAGGACAGAGAGAAATCTCTCCTCTGTCTCTGTTCACCAGCAGATTTCCCCTCTGAGGAGACAGCCAAGGCTTACCATCAGGAAGGTCTCTGAGCAGAAGACTGACATTAAGGACACATTAAGTAAATTTAAAGGAATCAGAAGAATTATTGGGGTACCTAATTTTTTTATCTTGGGCTGTCAGCTGATTTTGTGCCCAGACTGTTTAAACATGGTCTTGTCTTGATTTTTGGGGGATTTTACTTTTCCAGCGATAACTGTTTTGTCCTTATGCTATTTTTTTATTTTATTCAAAATAGTTTGCAGGACAACTTTGCCCAACACCTATTACTACCTTTATGGTCGCCTTAGGTCAGCTTCCCTAGGACTCCTGGTGCCCGACCACCTCTGAGCATCACCCCATCTGAGCCCCTAAGTCCAGGAAGCTTGTGGGTGTAGAGGGTCTCCTTGGCCTGAGGCCCAGCCCCTTCCCACCAAGGACAGTCAGGACAGAATTCTCAAGGAGTTAGTGAAGATGGTTGTGGCCCCAGAAAATGCCGTGGAACCACTAAAAGTCAGGAACTCTCAAATATACATTTATATCTTTTGTCTTTTCCTTACTAAAGAAGGGTTTGGGAAGTACCTGAGAAGACCATAACAGAAAACCATGAATTGAATAAAATGTCATCTATCTCTCTATGCATCTCACATTAAAAAAAAGAAAATGTATATGCCTCCCTGCTGTCTGATGGGCAGCAGAACAGATGTTCTGCAGATTAAAAAGAAAGACCTCACAGGACAGTATAAACAGGAAGGGATTAAGAAGATTATTGAAAATGTTGAATGCAGGTAAGGCTCTAGGCCAGGTGTTATTGAATGTTTGTGAACTCATAGCTAGAAATGCATTTTATAGTGTGACTCACAGTACACATATGAATGTATATACACACACACAACAGTGAAATACAATGTGGTTAAACAAATTATCTTTACGAGGGAAAGTGCACTTGGATATCTTTCCTGTTCTTCTTAATTCAGTTCTCTCTCTCTCTAATGCTTGTCCCAACACACTAGATACTTTCCATTACTTTTACTTTGAAAATCATTGGTCTAGGTTGAGCTCCCAGCAATAACTTCCAGACCCTAGAACCCACTGCCTCTGCCGATGCCTCTGCCCACAGGGGATATGTGCGTGCGTGTGTGTGTGTGTGTGTGTGTGTGTGTGTCTGTCTGTCTGTGTGGATCTGTGTGTCTATGTGTGTCTGTGTGTCTATCTATCTGTGTATGTGCCTGTGTTTGTGTCTGTGTGTGTCTTTGTGTATCTGTGGGGGTGTGTGTGTCTGTGGGTGTGAAGGCTGTTTCCACTGATAGGAGGCCGCCTGCCTGAGGAGGAAGCCACAGCTCAGCTTCTGACTCCAGAATGATGCTGCCACGACTCTGCATCGCTCACTTCAAATTAAAGTTTCAAAGTTGTTTAACTTGTTGGCGGAATTCTGCTTACAGGGAAGCTGAGAAACGATGTTTTTAGACTTCTAGTCTCAGCAAATGACGAGGGTGTTAGAGTGAGAAAGGATGAATGTTATTGAGCAAGTCAATCCTCTGTGAGTGTGAGTGACCACGTCGTGCATCAGACATCCCTGTCAAGGCCAACTTTTCCCTTCCCTTCACAGCAAGAACTGTTAGCTCCAGGCATTCCTGGGGTCCCTGAACCTTTGAGAATACAAAGCTAACTTGATATGTGACTTTACTTTTACCTAGGATGTACTAAACACACTGAGATAAAATTTCCCAGAGAATTTTAACCAGTTTGGGGTTAAAATATATGTAAATATGATCATTAATAAAACTTCCTCTTCATCTGTGTGTGTGTGTGTGTGTGTGTGTGTGTGTGTGTGTGTGTGTGTAGCAAAAATATTTTGGATTGAATTTTAGGACTAACTTGAAAATGGTGATATCATGTAAGTGTGGCCTTTCAAAGAGCTGCATCCCACATTCACAAATCATTTGGAAAGCATTTAAAAACACCACTTTGCCAAATATTGTTATAGAAGCTGTCATTCACAATTAACTAACTCATAATTTCTGCCCTCAAGGAACTTACAGTCTGACAGTCACATTAATAATGTTGTGTAACAAAGATTAGCACGGGCTTAGTCACATGCTGCTGGAGGGACACGAAGGAGGAAGACTTGAATAAGCTGTGGCATCATGGAGGGATTTTGAAGGTGGTGACCATTGAACTGAGTTTTAAAGGACAAGCTTCACTACTAGGTGAGGAAGCAGCAAGGGTGTGCCAGGGGGGAGAAAGAGCAGCCCTGCAACCCAGGTGCATGGAACAGGGTGATGAGCATGAAGGACTCTAGACTGTTCCACATGGTTGAATAAAAGTCACATGAGGGAACATGGTGTTATCTGAAACCAGAGAAAGAAGCAGGTAGATCCCAGACTATATCCACTCTGCTAAATAAGTAGCTAAAAAATAATAAGAGAATGATGATGTCCTTCAACACTGTAAGTTTACTGCCTCCCCTTTACCATTGTATATGAGATTTCTTGGGTAGAACACATGAATTTAGTGTTTATTCCTCATTCATCAAACATCCTGTACTCAGCATTGTTAATTATCTGGGGGGTGGGGAGGAGAGGAGGATGAAACATGGTCATAGATAAGGACGAAAATACCACACTGAATGAACATCTGGGAATCATTTATAACAGCACTATTAAGTGAATGTTTTTTAGGGTATCCCAGGGAATATATATATCTACATATAGTCTATAAAAAATACTCTCAAAATCGTAAACAAATGGCCCAGTTGTAATTGTGCCCTTGTTATCAACATGAAGACTTGGTCATATAAATTCACAGTTGTCACTCACAAAGAAGTGCTCAAAGGTTGAACTTTCATATAATAGCATTTTAATTTTAAACTGACTCCTGAGCTCCAAACCACTGAGAAACTTTTTGCCAGCTCCAGAACAGATAGCAAGCAGGGTAATACTCATCTAATTCCTTTGCACAGTAATCTGATGGCTGAATATGCTTCAGAGATTCTTTTAGGGCTAGCTGGGGAATGAAACCAATCATAGTACAAGAAAAGTGCTGTTGGTGTCAATTACCTAAACTCTGTGAATGTAAGTCTTCTAATTTCCTGTTAAATCAGTAATGTTACCAATCTTACTCTATTATTTCAAATAGAGCTGTAACTGCAGTTGCTAGGAGTTGAATGAGGGCAGACAAATGTGAATACTTAATGAGTCTCACCAACTAATAGCTAGTTGAAGGTGTCAATAACAGTGATATTATAACATGGCTCTCAGACATCCTGACGTCTGCTAAAGAAGATTTCCTTTTTATTTGTGCTCTGATACTCTCCCTACGCAGAAATCCAAGTGAGGATGGGCATTCCTATTGCCATAAAGAGTCCTTACCTTCCCCCAGAAAGAATGATTCCAACTTGGTACAGGAAGCCTTGGCTGCACTTTCCCTCTTAATCTACCCACCCCCACTGCTCGCAGCTACATTTCACTGACTCATAATTTCCAAGTATGCTCAGCATGCTAACAGGAAAGACAGAGTCACTGGGCAAAGCAGCAGTCTTAGAGAGCTGGCCAAGATCTGTCCAGTAACCTCTACTGCCATGGATGGCAAACAGAACAAGGACAACAATAACAATAACAACACCAAAAGCAAAAACATTTGAGTATCAGAACACTTGCTAATTTGTTGCTTCCTCTACACAACAAACACCTCCCATTACACCTAGGCCCCCAAAATTTTAAAATTAGCAAATAGTTCATCACACTGAGTAACATTATAGGAATCAAACTGGCTAATAGCCAGAGTTGCCACTGAGGTTTAGCCAGACTTGTATTTGCATTGGGGAGGGGGGTTATCATGTTCTGTGTAGTCTGGGAGGGTTCCTCATGCATTGCAGTCCCCCTGTCATGAAACATTCTCTCAGATAACACAGAGACTACACTGTCCAGGCAGTCCTGGGGAGGAAACTCAACTCCACCCTTCTACTCTTCTTGGTAAATCCTCTTCGAGTCAAAAAAATCCAATTTTCCAAATCACCCCATTCTTTTTCAATTTGGTTCTTCTATTTGTCAGCATCTTGCAAATTTAAAGGTAACTACAGTTCTTCAAATTCATTCTCAAATGCCCTTTACTTCCAATTATGTTCACAGAATGTTTGATGAATAAGGGAAATCTGATGACAAAGGATAATCAGTCAGATGAACTAGTTAAATTCTAGTAGATTTGTGGAACTGGTGAAGAGCTCAGCAAAGTCATTCTTGAGGTTTTATTTAATTAATTGCTTAATGGACACTCTCAGGGAAAAAATGTTTTCATTTATGCTATGGGAATTAAATGTAAAATGAATAAGCAACTGGATGGAATGGGGTGGGACTGGACGGAATGGGACGGCGTGGGATGGGGTGGGGGGATGGGGTGCGATGGGATGGGGTGTGGTGGGATGGAATCTGGGGAAAGCAACCCAAGTCAATTCCTGTATAACTTGTCGCTCTGGGAATAGTTGGTAAAATTGAAGAGTATAAAGAGAAGGAAACTGCCCGGTCTCCCAGCAAGTAATTCCTAGGTTCATAAAAAGCCACAGTGCTAGTGTATGCTGCCCTGGTCTATCTTGCATCACGACAATATTATAGATCAAGCTGCAATTCTTAGAACTAAGATACCTATTTTACTGTATGACGATTGAAGAGAATCAAAGAGAAAAAAGCTCCATCTGCATATATGGAAACCAAGTCACAGAAAAATCAAGGAGCATTGGAAGGCCATAGGACTCACTAATATCTAATTAGAAGTAGGGGTCCCTACAATGCTTCACATTGCATCCATCCAGCTATATTTGGCGACTGTAAGGTATGTAAACGCTGACTAATTATCCATTTGCAACCTCTGTTGAAAGAGGTTGAAAGGCTGTAAATGAGATTAGAAAATTTTTATGATGAGAAATTCAGGGGTGCATCATGTGATAGCAAGAGAAGAATTGTTCTTATGATAAAATCCTTTCTGACACAAGTAACTCAGCAAGCTGTTGAGGAAGGCCAGGTCTGTACACATCATGATGTTATTATTAGCCGAGACACTGGCTATGTTTATATTTCCAGTCAGTGGCAAAGAAAGAAAGACACTAAATTCCCCAAGAAATATTTACCTAGTGCGTAGTCTTTCACTCAGAAATTGTTACTTCCTGTTTCAATACAACAATGTCTATTTTTGTGAAATGATTTTTCCAGAAATATGCCTTATCAAGGAATGTTGTTAGACTTTCCAACATAAAAAAAAATGTTCTGGTAGAATCACTGCAAGATTTCTTAGTGAAAAAAAAAAAAAGAATTTCATAAACTCAAAGGCCAGTACTTATTATCAGGAGTTATTGTTATTTCATCCTCTTTCCAGACAAACCAGAAGTATCATATAAAAGTTGTTCCTAAAGTGAACAAATGTTGGATTGTGATAGTGTGGTTCAAAGTCTAAATGGTTCAGTGCTTAGACTGACCAAGAAGGGGAAGTAGAAGGACATGGAGAGGGGAGAAGAGCCTCATCACTTTGAACTGATTAACTGCTAGAAACTCACCCAACTTTGCATAGATTCAGTTTGTTGTGCCTGAGCCCTTCCCTATGGAAGCTATGCATTTGTGTATACATTTCTAAAGAGTAACATTACCAGTTAATATTAATCATGTGACTGCCACATGCAAAATCCAGGGCTCAACCCTTTCTCCTTCCAGCAATTCTAAGATCACATTCTATTATTATTCCATTTTACTGACAGAGAATCTAAGGATTACAGAGGTGAAACAACTTGCCCAGGGCAGACGGATGGCAAAGTTAAGGTGCAGCCCAGACTGACTGATGTCCATACTAATCAGTTTCCTAGAGACTAATGGAAGTCAAATGCAGAGACTTTGAAAAAGGAACAAGGGGGTTGCTGTTCTCTCTATGTAATGAGGAGTGGCTGGACTAAATCTCTGTTGAGGACATCAGCTTCAACAATATGATTTATAGTTTGAAAAGTTTGAAAATTATATTGTTTAACCTCAACAAATACAATGAAATCTTATTTCTCACCCTTGTCAGAGTCCATTGTAGACCATGGAAGACCACTCTCACAGTCATTCAGGGACCCAGCCTCCTTCCACCTTCTAGCTCTGTCCTCACCCCTGGATCCCTGGAATTCTCCAAGAAGGGTATATAGGAAAAGGGAGCGAGAATGGAGCAAGGGTAGGCCAGGCCTGTTCATCCTGCACTTGCCCAAGTTCGTCACATGGTCATACCTGACAGCAAAGGCAGCTGAGAAATGAGGTTTAGCTGTGGTAAAAAAAAAGCAGCAGCGAACATGGATATTGGAGAGAATTAGCAGCCTTTACGCTCAGGAACCAGTATCTTCACTGGACTTTCTAAATAATTCTTTCTCTCTCTGTTGCTCAACAATTATTTTTTTTTTAAGATTTATTTATCTATGCATACAAGCTGGGGTGTAGGCCAGAGGTGTGAGGTAGTGAGAGGATTCACCAGAGACAGAGTGGGGAGCAGAATAGGCAGGTCCACTGAAATATACTGCTGAGGGGAGCAGCGGGTGAGGCAGGAGAGATCTGCTGCACCATTTGAGAAGCTCCCTGGCTGGGGATCGAACTTTTGCTGAAGTGGCTCTGGATAGCTTCATAGTGCTGACTAAACCCATTGCGCCAACAATTCTTTTTTAAGAAGCCCCTCAACAATTCTTTTTTAAGAAGCAATTTTAAGGACTAGTACAGATTTTCTGAAGGACAGATAATATGATTTCTAAACACCACAGTATGTGCTTGGATCCATTGTTTTGTTCCCACACTCAATATCCTGGAAATATGCATTCTGGTTTGTGTTAGTTGTGTGCCTATTGCTTGCACCGAGGAATACAATGTGATATGGCTGTACAAAATTCGCAATTCTGGGCCTCCCTGTTGGCAAAAGGAGTTAAGTCTCAGCACTATGAAGCTATTGGCAGCCACTGCAGCACAAGTTCGATCCCCTGTCAGGGAGCTTCCACATGGCACAGCAGACCTCTCCTGTCTCGCCCACTGCTCCCCTCAGCAGTGTATTTCAGTCAGTCTGCCTGTTCTGCTCCCCACTCTGTCTCTGGTGAATCCTCTCACATACACCCCCCCACACTCCTCTGGCCTACACCCCAGCTCTTGTATGTATAAATAAATAAATCTTAAAAACAAAACAGAACACAAAATCCACAATTCTGTCTATTGAGATGATACCATTAAGAGAAGAAATTTCTCTCTGTATTATGAATAAAAGCTCTGCTTCTTTTGAATTGATTTTTTAATCTTACGAATGTTCTAAACCTTGTAATAGATCATCTAGCCCACCTTGCTGAGGCCACTAAAAAACTTAAAGTCAAAGCTGACACCACACACTAAGAGAGACTTCATGGTATATATTTTTATAAATTTTATTTATTATGTTCCTATAAAAAACAAAGCAATTTTCCTTTCCCCCTAATTGCTTCAATTGTATTGAAACAATATTTATATTTTTGTACTTTGTATCTTTTGAGAAAATCCTGTAGTACAAGTTGAGTTAAACACACATTGGTCATATTTACAACTCGAAATCTATGCTAACTTCAAGCTTAGTTATCGGGGTTATTCAGAAAGACAAGTGTGATACATCCTCCCCAGCTGTCTTGCTGCCTCAGTGCACTGGAAACCCTGAGAGCAGCTGACCCTCCAAACTGACATCAGGCCAATTTGTGGTGGTCTCCCCAGAATGTCTTAGAGGTGACAGTGCTGGGTGTAAGATATGTGACTACACTGCTCTGTTAGGGCTTTTGCTTAATGAGGAGCTGTGAAAACAAGGGACCTGTGGGAATAGCTTAGGAATTAACCATGTGCTCACACTGCGAATCTACTGGGGCTAACTAGCTGAGTGACCTTGAGCAGGGCACTTAACCTCTCTGGGCCTCTCAGGTCTTTGCTGTAAAATAAAAAGCACTGAGCCATTCGACTAGATAATCTCTAGACCCTCTTCTAGCACAATAAATCTGTCATGGATTCTTCATACAAATTAAAATAATTATAATTTCAAAAACTTCCCCAAGCATTTTAGAAATAGAAGCCTATGTCTAGACAATAAGCAAGAGGGAAGCCATAAATGGTAAAATGAGCAAGTAGTAAAGGTTTTCAGAAACAACATGTACCAGTGGAGCTGCTTATCTTCCCTCTACCAACAACAGGAGGTCAAAATGCCACCACACAGAGGTGAAAGGTTGTATAGACAGGATGTATTCATTTGAGTTGCAATTTGGTGGGGCACCTGGACAGTTAATCCGCCTCTTGGCTTTCAGGAATCTGATCCTACCCTAAAGACACTGGTGCAGAGTTCCCAGGGCCGTGGGACATAGGAATCCACTTGCTGTATTACTGAGGCATGGATAGACTCGTCAAGCCAGCACATTCCCCAGAAGCATCCCAGTTTCCTAACTGCCCAAGTGAACCCTAGTAACGTAAAGCATCCTTCAACTGTCATCCAGAAAGACCAAGAGCCTGGTACACTTAGTCTGTGCAGTTCGGGACCTTGTGGTTTGAAAATGCATTTTATGGTGAAACAAGGGATTAGTTCATTTTTCGGGCTAACGGAGGCCAGCTACAAATGCTTCCTGTGTGTATTGTGAAACCCTGAGATGACAGAGAAGTTCCTCGTTGCCTTCTGAATTTCCCCTCCCCCACGCCTTTCATTGGTCACACAAGCCACTCTCTGAGGCAAACTGGCTAGAAAATGATGTCGTAATTTTTCTTGGTTCATATTTCTAAATTAAATTTGTTTGGAAAAAGAAAGATAAAAAAATTGAATCTTGTTTTAGGTCATGGAGTTTTTCTTATTTTTCTTCATCAATAGACTAGTCATTTTTGTTTAAAAATTCATGCTTTGGATCCTCCAGGGGCAAAAACAAAAGGGGAAAAAAACAGAAATAAAACACCCTAGAAACTGGGCACTTAAGCAATAAGAACTCAAACAAGTGTGGTTTGATACAAACGCACCAAGAGAGCACAAGCTGCCACCATAAACTCCACACATGCAGCCAAGAGCAACAATTCACTTTGATAAATAAATGTTAATGCTATTTTCTTTAATTCATAGAGTATGCATTGAATATTCTCTTTGACCTTGTTTACAGGAGTTTCTTTTTCTTTTCTTTAAGGGTAAAGGCATGGGAATTTCCCTACCACATTGTTCCACTTCGTGTCTTCTTCTTTCTCTTCTGATTTTATTTTCACTGCAGACCAGAGCAAAAGCAAAGGTGTATTGTTTGCAAAATAATACTCTAGCAAAACTTGTGTCTTAATCATTAGGACCCTCACAGTTATATGTGACTGACCAGCAAAATCTATGCCTAAAACATCTAGCCTCTTAAAACTATTTTATTATTTGAACATGACTATAAGATTTTAAACATAAAAGACTAAATGATTTAACTTTTGTGAAGGAGTGGGGAAACTTATTAAATGAATTTGTATTTGTTTGTATTTATATTAAAATGTTAGAAATATACACAGAAAACTAAGAAATTGGCTTCCTGTAAAAAAAAAAAAAGGTCATGATTGTCTTTCAGTGTTCAATTGCTGATTTTATTTGGCCTCTTTCTCTATTTCTTCAATAATAAATGTTTTGTCATGCAACTAATAAGAGAAACTAAACCACCCAAAACTTGACTAAAAACACACTCACTTTCCCATAACATAGGCGGCTTTTCATTAGTTTCATTAATGCCATGAGAATTCCAAAGTGATACCAAATGAGAAGACTATTTTGAATGTTACCACATCACTGGCTGAGAAATCTCCGTGCACTTTGTTCATTCACTGGCGGTCACCACGCAGCAAAGCAAACATGGTGTTTCAAAACTGAGAAAGTTAAAGCCTCATAAGGGAAGTCGGTAGCCACAACTTCCTGAATCCTGTTTACATATCTCATTTGTTAAATCAGATTCCTCCCAGAACTCATCTTTCACCAAAGTTCATGTTTGTTCCACTCTGGTTTGCATCTTTGTGAAAGCTCTTCAGTGCCAGAAAGCAGAGGACTGGGCTGCCTAAAACTAAACTAAAGCAGCAATTCCTGCCCAGCTGCTGGCTGGGGAAGTAACAGTTAATTTTACTGGTGGAGCTCAGTAAAGACCCTCAGGACGAAATGTTAAGAGGCAAGGTTTCAGCAGAAATGTTTAGAAGCTGCATACCAGCTGGAATTGAAGGCCTGAGCTATTTTCTGGGGAATTTGAACTATGTGCACAGCCAATCTGGAACAATAAATAGATTTGTGTCCACTGATAATAATTCCTCATAGCTATAGATAGATTTGCTGTTTAGGCAACATTTTCTATACATTCTCTCTCACTTAGTCTCAAAACAGCTCTGTCAAGAAAACCGGGCTGCTATTTTCAATGCTGCTGAGAGATAAGGGCTCCAAGCCCAGGAGATGACATAGTCTTTCCCTTTGAACCAGATACCGGTGGCAAGCTGGGGGTCACGCTTAGGTTTACTGAGCACGCTTAGGTTTTCCACTGAGCAGACTGCCTCAAGTCTCAAATCCAGTCACTTGATTAAAGAATTCACCACTTAGTCAATTTTACATTTGACAAATGTGAGCACTTATTAATCTAGTGTTGCACTTCTGTTAAGCTCTTTGCGTGGTTTTGAAACACAAAAGACAAATTCCCATCATCACAATGTTGTAGCAATAATGAAGTTTATGTCTCTTCCCTCCTGCCTGTGCTCTCTTTTCATTGCTTTTGTAATTTTAGTTGTATTAGAAATTACAGGCAGGTTGAAACTAGGAGGTGTGGAACCTCGGAGGTGTGCAGTCAGTCATTTCATTGCTTTTGAGTGGAAAATCTGAGGCTAGGAACAGTGTTCTATGCAGTGTTATTTTATTTTCCTGAAAACATTTGTCCTTGCTACAAGTGGATTAGAGGTTAGAATGCAGGATTGGCAGGCAGGATTTGTGGCTTCTATTATTAGTCTTGTCACTGTTTTATCACACAAGGGCAAGGCCTAGGCAGTGTGGTTATTAGAGAGAAAACTAGATTGGAATAGAGCACAGGCCTGCCTGTGAATGAGTGCTGGTGAGTGCCCCCACAGAGCATCAGCCAAGGGCAAGGGTGCAGAGGACAATGTGGGATCTCGCTGGTGCTGAATGTAAGGGTTGGTATGATTAATGTATATGATTCACTCCTTACACAAGAAATTGCAGAAGAATACATTAGGATTCCCTCCACAGCTTCCTACGCAGGAACAGTAGCAACTATGCTAAGACCCATTGCAGAAAGGGGAAAGGACCCTGATTATTGCTTTCTCAATGGGCTTCAGGGTCTGTAAACAAACCTATATGTTTCTACTCCGTGTGTGTGTGTGTAACAGGCAAAAGAACACTGAAGATGAGTGGCTAAGGAAGTTGTGGTATGTATACATGGTGGAGTATTACTCAGCCATTTAAAGAGATGGAATTTGCAACAACATGGATGAGACTGGAAGGGGTTATACTTAAAGAAATAAATCAAATGGAAGAAAACCATATGATTTCACTCATGTAGTAGATATAGACACAAAACTAATGAATGAACTAGACTAAACAAAAAATAAATGAACTAAGAACAAAAAAAAAAGGAAGGAGGTAGCAGGAGGGTAGGTAAATCAGGTAAAAGAGAACAAATGGGAAAAAGAATTCTGGTGGGGAACATGGTATAGTATTTATATAGAAGTTGACTTAGCAGCCTGGATAATTGAAACCTATATAAGTAATAAACTAATATTTCTTCAACTAAAAAAAATCAGAAAAGGACATGAAAGTTGTTTGGAGAAGTAGGGATGGGGAGTGGCATGAGTTTGTTTTCACATGATCACCATTTTTTCCTTGACTTCGAATATAGTAATCTAGGTTGCTCCAAAGAGTTAAAGTAGAGAAGAGGAAAAAAAGAATCTCCTGTGTACTCTTAACACTGAGAAAGATCTGTAATAGCCTTCTGAGCTAAAGGGATGAATTGAGTCAAATATATTCAAATCACATCGTTTCATTCCCTGATTGCTTCCATACAACATAGGCCCCAAGGCCTTTCCACACTCCTGAGAGCACCCATGAATACTGGTCCTAACCCAAAGATCCAGGATCCCTTATGTAGGAGAAAGGAATTACTTTGATCCTGGATTGTGAGTCTCAGCATCTACAGCTTACATTTCCGACTCCAACCCATCTTCATTTGGTAACTTTTGCCTTCTTCTCTGGTGATGAAGCCACTCTCCCTGATAACTCTGCCTGGTAATGCACTGGAACGATTTCATTTATTCAATCATTTATCCAGTGCAACAAGGCAAAAATGATTGATGGTTGACTAATGGACGACAGGGCCCCCCAAAAGAAAATCAATGTATCACAGAAGTAGATGGACTATTACAACCTGGGAGGAGTGCAGGGAAAACTCAGCATTCTTTAAGAGCTCTGAAACCCCAGTCAAGCAGAGGATGATCTGGTGTCTAATGATAAATACTCCAGATGCCAATGGTCTGCCTTTCTGAACCTCTAGACATTGCCCACCCTCAGTGTCTTCCTTTCTGGATTTCTCTTACTCTCAGGAATTCTTGCTCTAGAACTAGCTCTCCTCCTAAATCATGCAGTGGGCCACCTCTTACATGCAGCGCCACCATTGTCACACCAAATCCCCACTCCCTGAGACCATAGTGTCCTCACTGAAACTCAGTTACAAGACTCTGCCATTGAGGTTCTTAGCAACTGGCCCTAACTAAAGAGAATTTTTAATTATTTTTCTAAGATAATTTTTTAAAACAAAAGTAGTCCTAAATCTGGGAAATGGAACTGATCTGTCTGAGGAAAGAAGATTCCAGAGGCAGCACAGTGCTGATGTTTAGTAGGTCCCTCCTTTCTGCTCTCCCTTTTAAAGATGGCATGGGCACTGTGGACTCAATGTTTGCAGTCCTCCCAAATTCATGTGCTAAAGTCCTAACCCCAGTGTGATAGTATTTGGAGATGGGATTTTGGTAGGTAATTGAATGTGGATGAGGTCAAGAGTGGAGTGCCCGAAAAGGGGGTTAATGCATTGCTTCTCTCTCTCTCTCTCTCTCTCTCTCTCTCTCTCTCTCTCTCTCTCTCTCTCTCTCTCTCTCTCTCTCTCTCTCGCTCTCATCATAAATAATAATAGTATTGACCAACTTTAGTACATCATTTGTCACTATACATTTGGCCTCAATTTTCTCTATTAAATGACCTGAGCTCATGCTGATGTGATTTATCTGGGATAACTCTACCATCTCTGAAGTCCTATGAAATGCAAATTTATATAGGTGATAGTACTTTGCAGATTGTAGAGAGGAAAAACACACCTCCCTGAAACACCTCGGACACATAAACTGCCATACAGGTATTTTTTTTTTCCTTCCAATACTCAGCAAGGAGATTTAATTCATTGAAATTTCCTGTAAGAAAAACCCAATCATGATAGTAAATTTCCACAGGTTTCAGGGAAAAAAAAATCATATAATACATTCTGAGATCATATATAAATGGTTTGGTGTTAACTGCATTTTTAAAGTTATCTGTGCCATTTTTCATTGTGTAGAGATGGTTTGGTTATTATCTGTGGTTTGCATTATCTGTGCTTTTTCTCCACTGGGACACACAATAATTGAAAGTTGAACATAGACTTTACTACTGTTTTTGAATTGGTCAAATCATCTTAGAGTTGCTTTGTAAAACTTAATTAAGGCTTCCTAAATGCTTTAAGATTTATTAAAGAAACACAGTTTTATTCTGAATTCTGAAATATTAAACTAAGTTATATCTACAAAGAATATATTTCTTTGCAAATATATTTCTTATGCAGATTTCTTATGCAAAATCTGCTAAAGCGAAGAGAAGGAGAGAATGGAGATGATCTTCTCCAAAATAAAACAAAAATGATGACATTCCCACTCTGCTCCTTTGTGCAATACATTGCCTAGGAGAATCATCCTTATCTTCAAAGCTTCTATAATTTACATCTTAGAATTCATAATGCCTGGAATCATTGTATGCCATACTAACCCAAAGATGACCTTCAACATTCAATCAGAGAAGTTTCCTATGCAATTTACTCAATGCCTGTAAGCATAAAGGAAATAAAGTAATGCTGAAATACTCCACCTGAATCTTTATGTACATTTTCCACTGTATAATAAATGTGAAATAAAGAGCTTCTAATTTCTTTGTTAATAATTTCCTCTTTAAATCGATTGGATGTATATTCTTCAACAATAAATTAAATTGGCTAGATTTGATTATCAATTATGAAGAAGAAACCATTTGACTTGTTTAATCATTTGAAAAACAGATTGTTCTTCTACCTAGAATGGCTACAAATCATAATAAAAACAATCCCTTTATTCATTCTATCCAAGATAAAAGTCTTTGTTGAAATGTTAGGCAATTATTTTGTTTTTGCCATATTCTTCATTTGTATTTAAGGGGCCCAACAGAATAACTGTCAAAAGAAATGACAAGAATATAATCTTTTGTAAGAAAAAAATCTTGGCTCAGGACCATTTTGCTACATGGATGTGTATATAGTAAGAGCTTTTTAAAAGTTAATTAAAAACTGAAATTGCTAAAAAGGATTGAAAATCATGATAGTCATTCAAGAATATTAAATAGGAACAATTTTTAAAGAGAAAACAATTTGTATACCCAAAAGACCTACACAGATCAAACTGTATTTTCTTGTTGGGAAACCACCACCACCACACTCACCACCCCGATTTTCCGAGGACCATCTCAAATGCCCCTTTTCCTGCGTACTTTTTCTGTCAGTCTTAGTCTGAGTTAGTTACTCTTTGGTACCCAGTCATAAACTGAGAGTTAGGACATCAAAACTAGTGAAAAATAATCTCTATCCTGTCCCCTGAAATGGGGAGAGGCCACAATAAGACAAATTTCAGTACATTAGCGAAAGTATCATTGGAATAATATGATTAAGTAGGCTCTAGGTCAAAACAGGAATGTATATTTATAATCTTGACGCTTCCGCAGTACTCTCTTCATCTACAATGCCACTGTATCTTTATTCATGTCAAGCTCCACACTAGTTTGAAAGCTTCTTCCTTCATTCAAAAATACAAATATTGGGATTCGCTGGTGGTGCAACAGTTTAAGCGCAGCACTATGAAGCTATTCAGAACCATTGCAGCACAAGTTCGATACCCAGCCAAGGAAATTCCTACATGGTGCAGCAGACCTCTCCTGCCTCACCCGCTGCTCCCCTCAGCAGTGTACTTCGATTGACCTGCCTGTTCTGCTCCCCACTCTGTCTCTGGTGAATCCTCTTTCCGCCCCCCATCTCTGGCCTACACCCCAGCTCTCGTATGCATAAATAATTAAATCTTTTTAAAAATACAAATATCATTTCCTCTGTGTGTTAAGCATTGTACTCAGCACAGCAAGCATTGTCTGGAGTGATCCCAGCATTACCCTTGCTATTATGTGTGCAGACCCCAGTACAAGTCCAATAAACATATAATAGGAGTCTTATGAACTCTTGTTGATTAAAAAATAACGAATTACTTAATGAACTCAGATTGGCAAGGAGAAGAGGCTTTGTAAAGTAAAATACAAAAACATACATAGTTAGGCATACCTCAGGAAGTTGACATTAATGAATAACTGCATGCAGGAAATCTGGTTCTGTTTTGTCTTTCTCAGTACTGTATAAATACATTACTTATCAGTCACTTGGAAGATTTTAACTTCCTAAGCTTCTGAATATTGGCAGCAATTGAAAAAAATGAAATCAAAGTGAAGAAACCAGGAAAGAGTTGAGAGGAGTTATTGTAGAGAACTTTTTTCTGGTCCCAGAACTTTAATATCAAAAAATAAGAATTAAACATGAATCTTAGCAATTTGTGTTTAAGAAAGTATTTGTAGCAGTCTTAGTCATCATAGTTGAAAACAAGATACAACCCAAATATCCATCCACGCGATGATGGGCAAAACAAATTAGAATAAATTCATACCAAAATAAAAAGGAATACCATAGTACAACATGACAACATGCATGAGTCTCAAAAAACACTGAGTGGAAAATGTTGGAGACAAAATAATACATATTGAGTGATTACATCTATATGAAGTTTAAGAAAAGAGAAAACTTATCTATGGTGTTATAACAATGGTCATTTGGGGAGGTGAAGGAGAAATTAACTGGGAAAGAATAAGAGAGAACTTTCAAGAAAGATGTAAATGTTGTATATTTTATTTAGAGAGATGATTGCATGGGTGTATACAATCATCAAAATTCACTGAACTGAACCCTTAGGGTCAGTCAGTGCTATGTATGTAAATTATACCACAATAAAAGTGAAAAAAAAAACACAACTTACATTCTAATTACTGTATCCCTTTCAGAATTTTTATTTAAAATATTAGAATCATCATCTTCATTTTGTAGAATTTTAAATATGTTTCATAAAATCTGTATTATTTTTATAACCTACACCACAATACGTTTATACATGTGAGTAAAATGTTTAACTCAGATTAGATATGGCATTAAACCAACTAATGTAGAGTTTTTGGCTATGGCAGGCTCTATTCAGAAATTAAAGTGAGTTGGCTTGTTATAATTCTTTTTTGTGAATTAGCTCATATGGCAGCACTAGGTTCTCTCTTTCATAAGCACTCACACAGATTACAGGGATATCAACAGGACATCTGTTCTGAGTTTTTGCCCTTGGAGGTGGTAAGACTTTGTGCTGACTCATTCACACCCTCTCACTTGGCATCCCATCACCCAGCACACATATTTGTAAGGCAGTTGATACAGGTTAGGGAATTATTCTATGGTGACTAGAGCTGAAGTTCTCTCTCACTAAGTGTACTTGGCAGTATGGAAATGAGAACCCTGACCTTGGTCTCGTTAGCACTCTCTTCCAAATAGCTCAGTGAATCAGCTGCTGGCACATACCACTAATAAACTGAAAACATGTTGGGTTGATAGTGATACTAAGGTGCCTATAAGGCTATTTCTTTCCCTTTAAGGCAAGTTCTCAAGCTCTCTAAAACCCAGAATTGCAAGCTTAACATCATGGTTACCCTGCTTTTCCCTCCTGTGCCCAAAAGCAAATATACAAGATGGAGGTATGACTTTTACTCCACAAACAAGCATTTTTGAGAATGTCACAATACTTCATCTTGTTCCAAAGTCAAAATGCACTCAAGTATAAGTCCTCATCTTACTGGGCTGCCCAGTGTTATGCAAAAGCCCCTGGGAGCTCACCTAGATCACGTCACTCAGATTAACTCTCCTTTCTTCAGTTCATACCAGTCTCCAACCATGTGTTCATTGTCACAGCTCTCACGTTCCCTTAAGTTCAGACAATTCTGTTGATTTCTGCCAAATTTGACATAGAACTCCCTGCCAGGGTTGAAAACCCCAGTGTCTAATGCACAGCCTCTATACCCACATAGTCATTCCCCTCCAACTTCTTCAAGGGAGCTGGGCATGAATTCTGCTATGTGAAGAACAAACTCAAGAGTGCCACTCTTTCTCAGTCTTGGGATAGGTTTGGGGGTGGGGGGAGAGAAAATAAAACAATAATTTATAAATTAATATCTTTATGTAAGCGTATATATTTGTCATAACAATATTACCAATGTCAACCTTTATAACTGTCTGGCTTTGATTTGATCAGCTGTGGGAACTCAGACAAGGTACATGAAATCAGTGACCTCATTTTTCTCATCAATACAATGGAATCTACCTTAACTTGATAATTTTTCAGCTCTATTATGAGGACTAAAGTTAACAATAACCTCGAGACATTTATAGAATCTAAGTGTTTTTGTTATCATCAATTCGTGTATCTTTTGCATAATCTTTAAAATATGTGGTAGTGTTTTATAATGAGCAAAGTGGCACAAAAATGTAATGTTGTATTTTTTAAATAAAGACCCAGTAACCATATCTTGATATATATTTAAGTTTCCTTTATATCTGCCCCCAACTGTCACATTACAAGTCATAAATTTCTGTATTCTCAATTGTGAACAACTTTATTCTGAATCTTTTCCTATTATCCAATTCCAGCCGTCTATTTGATGATCCTATATTTGAGCAGCCGTTAATCTAACAAATATTTTTATTCTCTATGTCAGTTTAAAATTTAAAAGGACTACCATCATACACCTTTACTGTCTTGTCTTAGGGCTATATCAAGTCTCATCATAATCGAGTCTGCAAGGACATTTATCCCACAAGAGATCAAACTGGTCCAGAGCATAAAGGATATTATGACATTGGAATGTGATCAGCAAAAGATAATATGTACATTCAATGCCTAAGACACATGCTTGTTAGAGAGTAGAATTTACAACCCACTAAATGGAAAATTCAGCCACCTAGATGAGATTTCTAGAGGCTCATATTCAAAATATAATAATATTCTGATAAATAATAGGATATTCCCTCCAAAGTGAAAGATACTTTGTTGTACCTTATACTCACTATAACCAAAATAATTTTCATTGTTTGGTGGGTTTCTGAATTTTTGAACCAACACATGACACAATCGAGTGTGCTCCTCTGACCTATTCAGTAAATAACCCATAATGCAGCCAGTTTGAGTGGTGACCCAGTAAAAGAAGGTCCTACAACAATTTCAGGGGGTAGACTATAAACTAATTCCATGAAAGCTATGCTGCCATACAGGCCTTGTGATCCAGCAGATCCAGCAACATTTGATGTTTCTGCGGTCAAAAGAGATGCTCTATGGAATCTATGACAAAACCAAAAGGATGACTTTGATGCATATCCTGAGAATTTGAAGGAAAGTGGTGCCCTCTTTTCCAGATAACTGTCCTCCTTTTAAAAAAAGTACTCCCTCTTTTGCTATTAGTCCATCTAGAGAATGAACACTGCAAATTGAGCTACCCCTCACTGACTGGGTGTTATCTGATTCAACAGACCACAAAATTAGGCACATACAACAATGCTTCATCACCAATGGAAATAGGTACACAATAGGGTTTCTATGGCGATCTCTCTGTGAACAAGTAATTGAAGAAAGATCTGGATTTTCAGGATTTTCTCAGTATATGTTAACTAAGCATAGAACATATAACCACAATCAGGAATATGCGAAAACAAAACAAAACAAAACAAAAAAACACTGGAAATTCCCCCCAGTGGATAAAACTTTAAGAAATGGATATTGCAAATCATTTGACCAGACTGAGTGACACCCAAAGAAATGGATGGGCCTACAGAGTCATAGGTATGGCTAATGGGTTGGCTAGATCATCAGGGATTTGCAAAGAAAGGATCACAAGATTGTTTATAAAACTGTATATAGATGTGCCTCTAAAATGGGCACAGAGCATGAACCTTCCTGCTCATTTATGTGACTGTTACATTATCAATGCTCACAAAGACATCTACTACAGACCAAGCACTCAATAACCAGGTAAAAAAAGTTGTGTTTCTCCAAACACCCAGGTACTTGCTCAGTAGGTCAGTGTATCCAAGACATGGCTGCAGGAGTGGAGGCTGTATGTGGGCCCACAGCATGGACTTAGCACGACCAGTGGTGATCTGGTGCCACTACTAAGTGCTCAAGCCGACATAGCAGAGGCCACGGCTGAGTGTATGTCGTGGCACCATTGGTGGAGAAGAGGGACAGTCCAGATGCTGACTACATTGGACCCCTTCCATCATGGAGGGGCTGCAGTTTTCTTCATTGGACTAGCACATATACTGCACATGGATTTGTCCTCTCTGCTCACAATACTTCTGTGAACATACCATTCCTGGACTTAGGGATTACTTTATTCACCTTCCTGGTAACCTATTCAAATTGTCTCAAACTAAGCAATTGATTTCATCGCAAAAAGTAGTATAGCAATAGGCTCATCCCTATGAAAATCACTGGTCTCACCACCAACACCTAGAAACAGCTTACCTGAAAGTTGGCATAGCCTCCTAAAGATCCAGTTATGGTTCTAGTAAAGAGACTATCCTGTGGGGTGGAATCATTATCCTACAGGAATAGCCAGAATCCATACCCAGAATCCAGAATCCATATCTGAAAATAAAGAGGAGAAAATGACAGTATTTCCTCTCACTATTACACCTACTATCCACTTATATCATTTTTTCTTCCTAGTCCCATAACTTTGTGTAAAGAGCACCTTTTACAGAGCTTAGTTCCTAAAGAAAAAACGATTTTACCAGGGAAACAGCAATTGTTTTATTAATTGCCATCTGGCAATTTGGTTTCCTCATGTCACTGAACCAGCTGAGGAAGGAAGTGGTTACAGTGCTTGGTTGGGGCCATTGATTCTATTTACCTGTGTTGGTTGCTACACAACGTTGGCTGAGAAAACCAGGGCTAGAGCTAAAGGGATTCTCAAGGCATTTCAGTAATTTATTGTGTCTGAAAAAGAATTCAGACCCTTCAAGAATGGGTCACCTCACTACTGACCAGCTTTGTTGAAGGCAAGGGGGATGTAGGTGGTAGAAAAAGGCATTTATAAATATCAACTGTGACTTTGTGACTAGTTTCAGAAATAAAGAAAGTAGCAGTTATGGATAGCTTCTTCCTTGTTTCCATTGTTTTTCTTTCTCCCCACTCCCTATTACCTTACATAAAGAATGTTGGGTACAACTGGTTTAGTGAATAAACGAAAGAAGAAATTAGCATCACTTGGAAATGGGTATGATGAGAGTTAGAGATTTTGTCTCCATTTTGGGCGCAGAAGATGAAAGCCAGTTTTCACAAAGGGAAGTTACAACTTGCTAGACAGAAGCATGAAGTTGTTACAATTGTAGGACAGAAGCTTAAAATTGGAATGCAGAGTTTGTGGATAGAGAGTGGCTTTGGTAGCCAAAGGGGGTATCCCGGATAGTTTATTCACCTATTGTCTCTTATCATTCTACACTGTATTCTGTGACACTGGGGCTGGGGATGTGAAGAAGACATTTCTAAGATACCTTAGCCAGCTTGTTTTAGTAAAATAATACCAGCAAGGGAGGAAAGAGGACATTTGTCTCTTCTAGCAGCAGGCAAAGTCTCCCCAGCACAAATAAACTGCAGGGGCTCTAGCTTTGGGCGGCATCCACAGGACAGCCTTTCGGGGCCCCCTCAGGGGTCTGTACAACCTTCTCAGAAGCCCCAGCAGCCTAGAACTAGCCATGAGGCACCCCTCAGAGGTTTTGCTCTCAGAGGTCAGAGCAAGAAGAGGTATGGCGCCCATATATCAGGCTCAGGACAAATAGGTGATGGTGTCTCCCCCTCCCCCACCTCCACCCCAAGCAGTAGTTGACCTCTGCTCCCTGGTTCTGGTATCTTCACCGCTTTCTCTTTTCTCCCAGCCCTAGCAGTGGTAGCTACTTTTAATTCACTAATCTCTCAGATCATTCTCCTTTTTTTTTTCTCCTCTCAGGCTACTAATTCCTTGTATTGAATGCCTTCTCTTTAAAACACTTAGTATGGTTTCTGTGTTACCAAATGGAAATTTTAAAAATTGATAACAAAAAAAAATTGAACATATGGACCAAATGAAAATAGTTTGTATTTGTGAACATCTCTTATTATTTGGCGTTTTAAAGATGCGAACCTCCTCCAGAAGTCAACCTCTCTGTCCCTGAACAGTGTGAAACCTCCATTTCCCGTGGGGTCACATCACCAACCATACGTCCCTCGACCAAGAGGCATTTTGTCCAGCCTTGGGTCTTCTTTCCCTAAACACGAAAACTGGATACATATCCCGTTCTAAAGTGCTAAGTGCAGAAATTAAAGCCATAATTAAAATGAGTGTTGGGAACTCAGAGCAATGATTTTTCAAAAATTGCGATCTCAGCATGTGCCCATTACACAGAAAGTTTTCCACTTCTCAGTTCTTGTGGTATAAAAACAGTGATCCACTTCCTGTCTTCTAGTGGCGGGTTCATGAGGGTCAGTATTTAGACTGACATGTGAGTTTCCTAGGTCTACCAAACGTTGCGATGAAGTGTAAGTGGACGTGTGTGCCAATGCTACTTGAAAGAAGTTTTTTTTTAAACACGAAGGCTCCTAACAAAACCACCCTCCCCTGGGAATGTGACATTTACAGGCTTTCTAAAAGCTCTGTAGTATTGAGGTAGTTTCAAAATGAGACACTGAACAGAGCAATAACATATTGATAGTCTTCCTTTGCTTTTCATTCGATTTCTGTCACCCCTCCCCCTCTCTGTCAGTATCGGCACAGAAGGACAAGAAGTTTTCCATCTGGGGGCTTCTTCTTTAGCTGAGGTAAACAAAAGTCCCTAGAATAAATGGAGGGTTCCCACTATCACTGGTATTGTAATTCTTATTGCAGATAATAACAGTGAACTTTTTAGAAATGTGATTTGCTCTCACTTATTCAATTCACACACACACACACACACACACACACACACACACACACACACACAGATGAAGGGGGCACCTTGCCTTTGTGCAGGGAGAAGGGGCCTTGGATTTGGGGTTACCCTGCTACTGCATACATGCCACAAGCAAATGCAAGCAACCCCATCTATCACCTGGCCATTGTGGGCCTCCTTTTAGGGTATTTCCAACAGATTTTCATTTTAAGAGGCTCTGACGCACCTCTAATTTGGGTCATCTTACTAAAATATGTTAGTTTTAAGAGTTGTCAGGCCACAAGAAGCAGAGCATGTGAGCAGAGTATAGGAGCGGGGGAAATCCAGCCATTTAAAAATATTTTGAAATGCAAAAGGGGGAGACTATGGTATCATTTGAATGTGAACTGCTGTTTATTATAACAGTTATTTAGTACATTACCCTATGGATGAGGTAGGAGAGAGAACATTTTCTTTTTATGGAAACAGCACAAGAATATTGAGAAAGACTTCTGCTATTTCCTAGGGGTCAAAAGGCAATTTGCCTAGATCATCTTTTTCTTTTATTTTTTTTTAAAGATTTATTTATTTATGCATACAAGCTGGGGTGCAGGCCAGAGGTGTGGGGCGGTGAGAGGATTCACCAGAGACAGAGTGGGGAGCAGAACAGGCAGGTCAATCGAAGTACACTGCTGTGGGGAGCAGCGGGCAAGGCAGGAGAGGGCTGCTGCGCCATATGGGAATCTCTCCAGCCGGGATTGAACTTGTGCTGCAGTGGCTCTGGATAGCTTCATAGTGTTGCGCCCAACCCGCTGCGCCACCAGGGAGGCCCTAGATCATCTTTTTCTTGCCCCAAATGAAAAGGACAGAATAAATTGCCCTACTGAGAGTAGAGATTCAAGATTTAGGAAGACTGAAAGGGTCACTGGAACCCAATAGAAATATCACTCCAGAGATATTTAGTTTCTCTTACTCTGTACTCCTGCATTTACATTTGTTGTAATTATGTGCTTAGATTTGGCTCTTTGCTTAAAGGCAGGAAACATTTTTTATTCATCTTGGTGTGTGCCCAGCATTAGCCAGTGCCTGGTACAAGAGGATTCAATAAGTGTTTATCAAGTAATGGTTGAAGAAAGGAGGCATGCTTGGAAACTAGATCTTAAATTAACGTCAATAGTGAACCTGTCTGGATATTCAGAATGAAATTCTTGGCAGAAGTTGCTTCAAAGCATTCTTTAGTAATAAGATGAGAAATGATAAAGAGTCTGAAGGTCCCAGATGAAGAAGGAAAAGGAAAAGGAAGGAAGTGGGAAGGGCTTCCTGCTGCCTGTATGTGCCCCATACTCCTAAAGACCTTACCTCTGACAGCTGTCTCCCAGCAACCTTTAGACCTTAGGGATCCTTGAGCTTTAGGATGTCAACTGCTAAAATAACCATAAGTTCATGAATATATGCACATATACATATTTGTGTAAAATACAATGTCTTTCCTATCAAGGAGTCAGGCTTTTGGCAATAAGAAACGTAGCTTAAGTACCTACCAGCAAAGAAAAACAAAAACAAAACAAAACTCCAGGTAGCAAACAGTGAGGGAAAGAAATGAACAGTTGAATTCCCCAAACAACACTCATTTAAAATGACTATTTGCTATCTAGAAAGAAAAATTGCTTTTATTTTGGGGGATGCAGGGAAGGCCGTGAGAGCCAGGCTGGAGGCACTTCAGTCTCCTGACACTAACTAGATCTGGAAATGAAGAACCCAGTTACTAGCAGCAGACTGAAGTGCTGTCTAACATTTGAGATCTCTCCAAGTGATGTTCCCTTTTCTCAGAATAGGCATCTGCTTTGGATCTGATCATATTCTTGCCAGCTCCTCCCTGAGGCACTGGAGTTCTGTGCCTGTCTCAGACAAGTGATTATGACTTTCAGAAATGGTAACCAGGTTGCCTGACATCAAAGCACCATTTTCTTTGGATCCCCTAATCTTTCATTTGGTTGCCTGTACTGATCAAGGATAATACACAGGAAGATCAAGAGAACAAACTAATGATCTGTAGAGCTTTTATTCTTAAGCCTAAACAAATTTGTAGCTAAATACACAAATGATGGGGAACTTTATTATGGATGGATCAGACTACAATATCTAAACTCACCGATCAGTCCTGACATCACTAGAGGTAGAACAACTGGATTTTATGTGCCCCAAATGAGGTACAAAATCAAAGATACGATAATATTACCTATGCAATATTCTTGCCTACAATTTGACCATTAGTCTAATCAAGCCTCTAGGTCTGACTGCCAGATAATAAGAAATGCAAGGAAAGAAAACTGTCTTCATAACCATCAGAATGAGGTCAATAGATTCTTGAATGCAGGAGATTAAATAAATGATCCTATTTCTTTAATAAATTTCAAAATAAAAAATAAAAAGAAAAGGAAAAACACGGTAGATGAAGAGACTACTTCAAACCAACAATTTAAAAAAAAAAATATTTGAAGCAATTGAAGAAAATTGAACATGGATAAGTTATTAAATGACTTTAAGAAATGAGTATTAACTGGTACTGATTTTAGACACTATAAAGTCATTGTTTTTGTGTTTTAAAAGGTTTTACCTCTTAGAAAACCATATGAAAGTATTAGCAAGTAAAATTATAGCTTGTCCCAAGATTGGCATTAAAACATTTCATAAAAAAGGGACGAGGGGAGAATAGATGAAACAAGAAAGGTGGGAACTATGGAATTTGGATATAGATGATATGAGGATTCATTTGGAGTCTGTTTGAAATTTTCCACAGCTAAAGTAAAATAAGAATAAACATTAATACCAAATAAGGAGACACTCAAATGCAAAAATGATATGACATCAATAATACTTCACCACAATAAAAAGCTAAAGGAAAAGCATTCAAGCAACATTTTAGATGCTGAAAAGGTCTTTAAAACATTCAATATGTAATTCTGACTTTAGTAACAAGAATATTGGAAAATATAACATAGGATTTGTTGAATGCATTACAGTATCTCCACCTGATAAAATACACTGTATTTGCTAAAAATGATGTTGTGGAAGAATAACTAGTGACATGGAAATATGCTTGTGATGTACTAAGTAAAAAAATTTTTTCCTAAAAAAGTATGATTTCATTTTTACTAATATATATACCAAAATATGAAGTGTTAGATGTGGGTTTGGGTTTGTTTGAGATTTTCATTTTCTTCTTTGTACTAGCTATATTTTCCAAAATGTCTATAGATAACACATATTACTTTTTTTAATAAGGGGAAAGCACACAATGTTATTTTCATTTCAAACCCTTGTGGTTGTTTCTTCAGTTACAAATACGCATAAGTAAACTCTCATCTTACCAACATATCTCCATTTTACCCAAAAGAAAGTCTAAGAGATGTATCAAATGCCTTGGTGGAATTAAAATCCATAGTGTTTGCAGTATTCCTGATGTAATAATGTTGTCAGAATAAAAAAAAATGAGAGGCCTTATTGAGAAGCAGTGTTCATGTTACATACATTGAACTATCCTAAGATAATTAAGGCATGAGTTATATTTAAAATCCTCTTTTATAACTCTGCATGCATATGGCACAAAGTCTGAGAAAACACAAAAATGGAATCAGTTTTTATATGGCAGGAGATTCACGAATTTATTCTTTTTCATGATGCTATAAAGGGCAAGAAACTATGTAGCACACTTTAAGTGATTTGTATCCAAAGTGAATTAAATTGTTAAAATAGATGTTTTCAGTAATCACACCAAAAAATAGTACTTTGTAAGATACTACTTTGCTGCATGGGTATGAAAAATAAACCTGTAATTTCCTTGACCAAATAATAAATTAGTTATTAGAGAATAGAATTAAGCTTTACTATGAGCTATAATTGGCAAAAATCTAATTGTTATTTGTATCATATGCTGATAATGAAGTAAGCTAAAAGGAAATCAACCATCTTCCTAAATTGCATGTTTTCCAAAATTCTGTCATTGAGTCTGACACTTTAGTTCCATTCAGAAATCAAATTGAGCTTTTCTTTATAAATGGATTTAGTTTACTTTCAGCCTAATTATTAAATTTGATGGTAGATATAAAATTGATTATAAAAAAGGCATTCCATAAGAAAAGTTAAAGTTTTATAATTAACCTTTAAAAACAAGTTCCAGGTGCATTATTGAGCTGAAGGAACAATATTCAGACTTGTATTCTCATTCAGTGACTAACCACCACCACTCTCCTCTCCAATAAGCATGAATATTGGGACTTCAGAAGATGCTTGGCATAATGAGGGTCAGTTAAACTGCATGCTAATGAATTGCTGGAATAATATTGAGCATTGAATATTGACTTTCCCCCTATATTTAGCTTTTTGCATCCCTGAATATAAAAAAAAACTATCTTTAAATGTTCATTATCCAAATGACCATATTAGACTTGTTATGAGACAAATTTTGACAGCTTATGATACTATGTTCTGCACTTTTCTGCTAATAGAAATACACTGGCTCAAGTTAAATGCATCTAATTTCCTGCATAAATTATTGAACTTCTCTTTTATATGAATAGATTTTACCCTATGTTTTCTCATCCTTTTGACACAGGTTCCAAACCACTGACTGGAGAAAATATATAATACTGAAAGTAAAAATTTTAATACTGAAAGTTTCAACTTGAGCCAAGTTTTGAGTAATAACGTAAGACTTGTATTAATAAGTATGATTGATTCATTTAATTCCAGTGAATTCAAGTACTTCATGATATATCAAAGAGTCTAACAAACTGCCATTTTTTCCACTATTTTTATAAAATTCATCTGTGTTATATTGACATGCAAACATGCAGCTTTGGAAACTAAGAGGAAAACAGAACATTTAGATCTACTCTTTTTTTCCTAATTGTAATTCTAAAGTAGAGTTAGAGATGCTAGTCTAGATGACATGTTATTATCAAAATTATTCTTTAGAGTTTTTGTTTCCTGACAATCTAAGATTTATGAGGGGAAATGGATAGACACACACAAACACACAAGAAAACATACTGCAGTGAATAGAACCCAGTGTTAACATCAATAAATTTTTCTAGAGTAATGGATTGTGGACATTACAAAGTTGTTCACATGTAGTATCCATTCATAAATCTTGGGAGAAATACTTCTTTTTAATTGGGTACTTTTCCAGGAAAAATTCCCCAGAATCTGTATTTCAAGCCATGTTCTCTCTTATCTGAAATTCAGATATTTCTACCAAGAGATAGAAATATCTGATGCTTCCTGGTCATCTTCATCTATGTCATGTACAAAACTGGAACTCTTGTTTCCGACCTGACACTCAAACCAGTTTTTTACCCAGGACTCCTAAACTCAGAAAAGTCTATGAAACATTCCTCAAATTTTGTATATCGTAAGTCCTCATTTAACATTTTTGGTAAATGATTGGCAAATGCAACTTTAAACAATGTGTAATGAAACCAGCCTATGAGCTAATTGATGTAAGTAAGAATTGAGTTCACACGGCATATTTCTGGTCACAAAAACACCAACAGACTTCTAAGTAAAGATCCAAAACACTTCTAATATTAAACAATAATATGTATTCATTCATTCTCTTCCCAGCCCACTCATTCCAGTTGGGGAAGGGAGCACATATAGGACCCCTCCCTCCCCCCTGCAGCTCAGGGTACAGGATGGGAACCGTGGACAGCAGGCCCTTCCACCACCGGGCACACTCACACCCACACCCTCACCCACACCCACTCTGGTTGGGAAAAGTGAGACAAAATGCACCCAAGAACCCAATGTGCACATCTCTGGGATGTGGGCCAAAACTGGCATACCTGGAGAAAACCCTCACAGACATGGTGAGAACTTGCAGACTCCACACAGTGGCCCTGGACAGGAATTGATTGTTTTTTCCTCATCGACATTATAGCAAAACAACAAAAAGACTTTGTGTACTTACTGTTTTTTATTATCATAAGCTTTTTCCTACTCAGACCATTCCTTCCTCTCAAAAAAAAAAAAAAATGGTTTTTTAAAGGACTCCAAACAGACCTCTGATTCTGACCAATATGAAAGATCAGTAACTTAATTTGTCCTCCCTCCTGAAACAATGAAAAAACTGAACAAATATATAAAACAATGGCTCGCAAAACTTTGGTCATCAGACAACAAACACAGTGATTGATCCCTGAAAGATGGAAGTAAAGTGAACTCTTACTGCCCTGGCTATGAGCCTAGAAAAACCTTTCAGTCTTAGCCCAGGGAGGGGATAACCAAGTAGAGCCTGACTGCCTGACTGGCTCCCAGAGTTGAGGAGACAGAAGTGTGAGTGTGGGGCCTCCCTGTTGGTGCAAGGTCTTAAGTCTCAGCACTATGAAGCTTTTGGCAGCCACTGCAGCACCAGTTCGACCCCCACCAGGGAGCTTCCCACATGGCACAGCAGACCTCTCCTGCCTTCTCCGCTGCTTCCTTCAGCAGTGTAGTTCAGTAGATCCACCTGTTCTGCACCCCACTCTGTTTCTGGTGAATCCTCTCACCCCCCCACACAGACACCTCTGGCCTACACCCCAGCTCTTGTATGCATAAATAAATAAATCTTAAAAAAAAAGGAAATGTGAGTGTGGAAAGTCAAAGCCTCTAAATTCACAGGGCACTTTACCAGAGAGAAAATAGCTGGACATGTGGAGAAGGAAACCCTTGGTGTTCATGGGAGTAACTGATGACCTCAAGCAGGTGAAGAAACTACCTTAGGTCAGGTTAAAAAAAAAAACAACACCTGTAAACATTAAAGGGAACAATACTCTACTCTCACCTGAGCTGAAGAAACTGCCTCTTCTTATTAGCTTAATTAGAAACCTCATCATTCACAGGGATGTCAGTTAGGATATTCAAAAATATTTTGTACCTGTAATGGGGAAAAAGCCAGTCCTAGATTAAATGGTAGCTTGTTGCTGCTTAACAGGAAAAGAGCTACTGCTTCTAAGGCATTTAGGCACAATTGAGAACAAAGCTTAAGACTACAGAAATATAAAAATATCCAGGATGGTTAAAATCATGTTCGGTATCCAACCAAAAGTTGCAAGTACAAGAAAAGGAGCAGGAAAAAAATAACCCCAGATGGGTAGAAAATCAATCCATCTAAAATGACCCATAATTCACATAAATGAAAGATTTGTTAAAGACATTAAAGCAGTTATTATAACTATATTCTATTTGTTCAAGAAGTTAGCAGAAAGATGGAACATGTTGACTAGCGACGTGGAATCTAAAAAGATTCAAATTGAATTCCTAGAGATGAAAACTACAATGTCTAAAATGAAAAAGTACTTGATGGAATTAATGGCATATTAGACATTGCAGAAAAAAACACTAGTAAATTTGAATATATAGCGCTAGAAACTACCTAAAAGGAAACACAGTGGGATTTTTTAAAAGTTTGGAAAAATAATGACAATGGCTTCAGTGAACTACGGGACAACCTCAGGAGAGCTAAATATACATGCATCTGGGACTCCCAAAGGAAAGAGGAAAGGGAAGAAAAATATTTGAAGTAACAATGGCTAGAAATTTTTCCAAATTTGGTGAAAATTATTAATTCACAGGTCAAAAAAACCGATGGAAAAAACCTCAAGCACAAGACAGATGAATAAAACTACATTGTGATACATCATAACCAAATTAATTAAAGTCAGTGATAACTAGAAAATTATATGTCTATATAGATATAGATATGTGAAAGCAGATTTCTTTTGGGAAACAACACAATCTTTAAAGTACTGAAAGAAGAAAAAGTGGATGTAGCATACTCTACCAGTATCTTTATCTTTCAAAAGTCAAGTCAAAATAAAGACTTTTTCAAACATAAAAGACGAAAAATTTATCATCAGCACACATACATTACAAGCAATGTTTAAAGAGGTATTTTAATGAAAAGGAAAATTATATGGAAATCTGTGTCTGCATAGAGAACAAAAAGCAGGAGCAAAGGAAACGGCAATGGTTAAGGTGAAGAATTTTTGATACATTTTTAACTCTCTTTAAGAAATAAATGATTGCTTAACTCAAAAATAATAATGTATCATACATGCACAATATATGAAGACCTTAAAAGTAGTGTTACAGGAACCAAGCTGCCTTAGCAGTGGGAACCGACAGGAGCGGTGGTGACTTTTACCCTGCTGCTCCAAGAGCAGTTGTGGCAGTTGCTCCTGCCCAGTAACTGCCGTTTTGAATGGACCAATCAGGTGCTAGGAGTGATGGGTAGGTCCAATCAGCTCCAGGACTGAAAAATGGTCCAATCAGACTTGTGGATGGTACCCTGAATGAGAATATAAGCCAGGATCGTAGTGACCCAGGAGGACGGGGAAAAAGAAGAGAAAAAAAAAGGGAGGACGCCAGCCCCAGAGAGAGAAGGAGGCCCCTGAAGAGAAGAACAGGAGAAGACACGACGACACCAGCCCACAGAAGAAAGACGATGGTTCCAGACTCCGAAGAGAGAAGAAAGAAGTCTGTTCCTGGCCGCCGAGGAAAAAAGAAGAAAAGAAGCTTCCAGCAGCCGCCCTCCGAACGGGAAGAGAAGCTGAAGGACTCTGCAGAGACTGGGCCTCCGGTCCTGTCTCTGATGTTGCCTGAAAGGAGCCTCAGAGGCCCTGGGCCTGGTGACTCAAAGACCTGTTTGTTGGTCTGACCCCATGTTTGTTGTTGTTCCTGTAGCCTGAAGTCTCTTGCAATTGTGCGTGCGGGTGAGAACCCACAGGCAGTGACCTGTCCTCTCATCAGGCGCTGTCCTTTGTTGTTTTGGCCTTTTGGCCTTTTGGGCTTTTTGGTGGCTCTTGCCTCATAGCCTGGGCAGTTGTCCCCTGTCCACCCTGCTTTCAGTTGGCGACCACAAAGGGACGGGACACCCTGTGGTCTGCCCTGTTTCAGCAGCACATCAATAGCAGGAAGCCTGGGAGGGGAAAATGGAAGTAAATTGTGTTAAGGTATGTGTACTATATGTGAAGTGGAATAACATCACTTGAAGGTGGATGGTGATAAGTTAAAGATTTTTATTATAAACCATAAAGAAACCATCTAAATAACATAAGATACAACTAATATGCCAATAAAGGACATAAAATTAAATCATAAAAAAATCTCAAAAAAAGCACTGAAAAGGGCACTATAAACAGATTGAACAAATAGGTAGAAAAATTGTGGATTTGAATTGAACATGTGGTCATCTCAAATGTAAATAGTTGGAATATGTCAATTCAAAGGGAGAGATTGTCAAATTGAATAAAAAATAAAATTAAGCTAAGCACCACACACAAGTGAAAAGTAATATGTAAAGGGTAGATCATGCTAACAGTAGTCACAAAGAAAACTATTTCTTGTTTTATTAATAATGTTAATGTTAGACAAAACAGTATTCTAAGTTAGGAACATACCCCAGGACATAGAGAATTATTTCATAATATTAGAGGTGTAAATTAATCAAAAGGACATACCAGTCTAAATGTTTATGCAGCTAAAAACAGAGTTTCAAAAATACATAAAGCAGAACTGCAAAGAGAAAAGAACAAATCCACAATTACAATTAGAGATTTCAACACACTCTGTATAACTGAGAGAAGTTATTGAGAGTGATAAAAATGTAGAGGATAGAAACAGTTAAATAACACTACCATTAGATTGACCTAATTGACACTTATAGAATGTTCCACCCAACAATAAAAAAATACATATTCTTTACAAATGCACATGATTTTTGCCAACCTCATTCATACTATGAGCCATTAAATAAGTTTCACCATATTAAAAATAGTTCAGGTCATACAATTATGTTTTCTGATCACAGTGGAATTAAATTAGACAGCAACAGAAACAAATGGAAATCTCCAAATATTTAAGACACAGTGGTAAAATAAAAAATAATGATAATATAATAAAAATACACTGACCCACGGGTCAAAGAAGAAATCAAATGGGAAATAAATTTTTTTGAATGAGAAAATGAAAGTATTTTTTAATGAAGAAATGAAAATACAACAAAAAATACATAAGATATGGCTAAAGCAGTACTTAGGGGAAAACTAAAAGCGGTTCTTTTAGAAGATCAATACAATTAATAAATGTGTAACTGTGCCAATCAGAAAACAAAGAGAAAAGAAAAAAAATTACTAATATCCCTGGTCAACAAATTTTTACAAAAGTCATATCACTGAAATAAAATGAGTCATTTCCTATCAATTTGTATGTGCTCAACATGAATATGACAGTCACATTCTAATTTTGGCTCTAGTTTTTTTGTAATCTGCAATAAATGGATGTTTACATCACGAAATGCATGCCAATAGTAATAGGCCTACAGTTAATACCTGTAAAAAATCAAGTCATAGACTACTTCTTAGATTTCTATACTTGTCTCTTGTACAGCTGTTCAGAAGCATCTTTGGGGAGTGTCCAGCAGTAGTCAGCCAGCACTGGAGTGGACCATTTTCCCTGGTATCTTTGTTCCATTGATGCAATATCTTGATGAAAACGTTCGCCATGTTCATCACTAAGCATACCACAGTTTTCAGGGAAGAAATCCAGACGGGAATGAAGTAAGTGGATCTTTAGAGACTATTGCAGCCAAGTTTCTGATACCACATCAGCATGTCTTCTACTAGTTCCTTGTAGTTTTCTACCCTAACATTCCCAAGAAAGTTTGTAGACACTAGGCGAAAAGCTTTCCATGCTTGTTTCGCATCACCTTGCAGCAAGTTGTTGAACTGGTCATCTCAATGCAGATGGAATGTTTGGGTAGACTTTTCTCGACTTCTTTGGCTTTGTTATTCCGCCAGAAAGAGGAGGAACCAAACTTAACTGCCTTTTATGTTGTTGCTTGGCTCTCTCCACACTATGGGGACTGCAAACAGCATTGATGGTCTTTTGCCATTTAACCACTGTCAAAGCTGTGTTGTACATGTAGCACAGCATATAAGCGGGGCCCAAGGCTTGTCTTGGTCACCAACCTTGCATCAAAAGTCAAGATGATAAGCCTTCTTCACTTGAGACGTTATCCTTTTCTTCTGGTTGGCAAATGTCACTTCCCCACAAATAGAGCAGAAATTGTCTACGCTATTAACACACTTTCAAGGTATTACTGTCCTGTATTGTGCCTAAATGGATAAAATAATAACAGTTCTATGGAACAGCAGCTTCAACTGTCTCTCACAAAGTCTGAAATATTTTCAATGCTCAACCTTTCCGAGAGGGCTTTATATAGTGCACTGCTGAAGTCAGCTTACTTCAGCAGCTGCCTGGCAGTAGTAATGCATTGCATCAGAAAATGATGCAATCAACTCTGGATGGTGTGTGCGTGATGGTATTATCCAATTCGATGCAATATGACATCATTCTAGGCTATTTAGGATGTTGTTGCAGTCCTACTGGATAAATTTACAGGGTGAAACATATAAAATGAATTATATGAAATATCTTCAAAACGAGAGCTAATGAAAAATTTTCAGGGTTATATTCATGTTCAGCACACTAAGATACTACAGATGAGGGCCTTTTAAAATCAGTTATGATCTCACTGTTGACCAGTGTATTGGGCCTCCCTGGTGGCACAAGGGGTTGAGTCTCAGCACTAGGACGCTATCAGCAGCCACTGCAGCTCCAGTCAGAACCCAGGCCAGGGAGCTTCCCACATGGTGCAGCAGACCTCTCCTGCCTAGTGGGCTGCTCCCCCCAGCAGTGTATTTCAATCTGCCTGTTCTGCTCCCCACTCTGTCTCTGGTGAATCCTCTCACAGTCCACACCTCTGGCCTACACCCCAACTTGCATGCATAAATAAATCAATCTTTTTTAAAAATTACTAATATCAGGAATGAGAGAAATGGTATTACTAAATAAACATTAAAGGCTTTTTTTTAATGTTTGAACATTATATCCGATAAATTTGAAATTTAAATGAACTGGACAAATTCTTTGAAAGATATAAGCCATGAAAACATACTCAAGAGGAAATGGATAAACTGACTCTTCCTTTGTCTATTAAAGTAATTAAATTTGCATTTTAAAATCTTACTAAAGAGAAAACTCCAGGCCCAGAGGGTTTTGTAAGTTAATCCTATCAAGCATTTAAGAGAAAAAAAATATATCAATTCTACAAAAGTCTCTCAGAAAATTGGCAAAGAGGAAATGCCTCCCAACTCCTTCAGCGAGGCCAGCATTGCTCTGGTATCAAAACTAGAAAAAGACATTATAAGAAAAAAATTACAAACCCAAATACTTCATAAATGTTTGACAAGATTTAGCAGATTGAAACCAAAATTTTGCAAGAAGGGTAATACATGTTGACCAAGTGCAGTTCATCCCAAGAACACAGGTTGGCTTACCATTTTAAAATCAATCCATTGATTCAGCATCTTAACACACAAGAACAAATTAGTAAGTAAACAAACAAATAAAAATCATCTCAATAAATATATAAAGATTATTTGACAGAATCCAACATCCACTACTGATTTTCAAAATTCTTAGTTAAATTGAAATAGAAAGGAAAATTCTCAAACTGATAAGAGTGTCTATAAAAAAACCCTGCAACTAATACCATACTGAATGGTAAAAGAATAAATGTTTTGCCCTTAAGATTAGGGCCACAGCAAGAATGTCATCTCACCTTAGTTTTGTTCATTATATTGAAGGCTTTAGCCAAAGACTTTACATCTTGCTGATTGGAATGTAAAATTGGTCAACCATGTTGGAAAAATACATGGCAATTTTGAAAAATGTTCGACTTAACATTTTCCATTGACGCAGACTTCCCTAAGTACTTACACAAAGCAGATGATAGCATGTTCATAGAAAGACTTGTATTTGGATGTTTATAGTAACTTTATTTGTAGTAGTGAAAAAGTAGAAACAACCCAAATGTCTATCAATAGATAATTAATAAATAAATTGGTATGTCCATACAATGGAATACTACTTGACAAGAACTGTTGATGTATGCAATAACATGGATGAATCTTAAGATAATCATTCTGGGTAAAGAAATTGAGACCAAGAAAAGAGTACTTACTGTGTGATTCCATTTACAGAAAACAGAATCTAATCTGTAGTAACAGAAATCGATCAGTGGTTGCCTGGGCATGGGGGCGGCAGAGGGTAGGAGAAGAGTGAAAGGGAAAATAGTGGGGAAAGAAAAAGGAGGTTTTACAAAAGAGCATAAGGAAACTTTGGAGTTGATGTATTTATCATTTTCTTCATTGTGGTGATGGTTACATGGGTATAACACACTCGAAACATGAAAAAATGCACTTTAAGTATGTACAAGTTATTGTATTGTACATCAATTCACTTATTGCACATCTCAAAAAAGAAAAGCAGGCTTTTAAAAATGGCTTTAAACTGATCTTTATGACTCCAATATCTTGAACTTCCAAAGTGTCAAACTTATGAGTAAATAAGCATCTTGGAAGTTCAACCCCATTGAGCCTTCTGATGTCTCCAGCCTCAATCACACTTGATTGCAACAGTATGAGGGAACCAAAGTGAGACCCGGCTGAATTCCATCAACCGCAGAACTATGAGCGACGTATTTCTTTTTAATTCATTAAATATTGGGGTGATTTGTTATACTGCAATAGGAAACAGATGAAAACAGCAAGTTTTAAGTTATCTTAAATCTTTTTTCTCAGCAAAACCTCTTTCATATACAGAATCTTATGGTTAAGCAGAATACACCAAACAGATAAAAGTAAAATTGCTCTGGTTAAAGTGGGGGTGGGAGAGCAAGACTCCCACCTGCGCAGTGGTTCCAGAGGTTCTCAGAGTCCCCTCAGTGGTTTTGCAAGCACCTTACTGTGACACATTCCCACTCTTTCCCTTTCCCAGATGGGGAGATGGGGAACTGAGGACCCAAGGACTAAGTGACAAGCACACGTTACTGACCTGTGACTGAACTCTAGATTTCTTTACTCATAATTAACTCTACCATGTTGCTGAGAATAGAAAAACATGGGAAGCAGACAGAAAATGTCAATTGTTAAGTCAGAAGAAAAGAGTAAAGTAAATCAGGAAAGCATAATGTGTCTATGTTGACAAACCTAACCACAAATTCTTTTTTTTTTTTTTTTTTTTTTGCCCAAGATGAAAGTAAATATTGGGTATTTGCTGTAACGTTTCCACTAATTGTTTTTCTCAATCTGTATTGGCCATTGAGGGGTTTGTGATACATGAAGACAGGCCAGAGAATAAACTTCAGATATGCTGAATCTGAAATAAAAATAATTTCATAGTTTCAGCAGTTAAACACCATCCCCTGCATGTCCTGCCAAATGAACTGAAGGCTGAGAAAATAGCTAATTCTTTTGACGAGGCCTCTTTCTCTCTTTTTTTTCTCATGATGCAAAGATGGTATAGCAGATTCTGTGATAATGACCTTCCTTATAGTATACTGAAAAAAAAATGCCCCATTTTCAATTTCTGTTTCAGATTTGAAATGATTATGCTCTTAAGTAGCATAGAAAACAGATTATAAGGGACACACTTACAAATAATAAAGAATTTATTTCCATATAATGTGAGTCCTGAAAACACAGTTGAAATACACTGCAGAATCTGATTGTAATTTTCAGTGGTTGATTCCCTGAATGGTAACAGCAGAAATAATGCTTCCACAGTAAATATTTAAGTGTTGAATTGAGAGGACCATTTCATTAACACAGGTATGGTTTAGGATGGCAGCAGAGCCAAGCCTTGTACAATGAGGCTGCCGTTCTCTAAATACAAGAGCAATTTTAAATTCTGACCATCTTCAACATTTCATCACAAGTCGATAGTACTTATAAATATTCAGTCCCCTGCTGGGTACCTTGCTACTCCATTTCTGGGACTGCCATTGAGTTTCAAACACATAGAGCAAAAATTAGTTCATAGATTTTTTTTTTTAAGAGTAGAATAAATAAACGTAAAACAATACTTTCAACTTTTAAAACTAAAATTAAAAATCACAATTACTGGGAAGACATGTGGAGAAGAAGGACACACTTGCTTTTGGGCTTTGGATTTGCACCAGGGACTTAGGGGACTTACAGGAGACATATGAAGAAAGGCATGTAGAGACACTTGGAAGAGACACGTGGGTGGGAGGCATAGCAGCCTTTGTGTTGATTTGTACTGTTATTTGCTCTTTTTCCCTCTTCCTGACAGAAGGTGCCTTAGAATTATGTTAAATCTTGGGCCTCAGTGGCCCTGCTTTGAGCCAACACTCTTGGCTGGGCATTTACCGAAGAGGGGATGGGTAATTTGGGGTGTTTTATTTGGAAACCAATATCCTTTCTTTTCTCTTTATTGAACACTTAACCTATTAAAGTTTTTTTACACTGAAAGCAAGTACAATTATTATATAAATGGTTTCTTTTCAGTGCTTCTATCTAATACTGCTTCTACCCGAATCAGGATTATTTTGACATCTTGAGTCTGACTGCAACATCAATGATGTAAATGAGATTATTTTACATTCCAGTACATGTGAGGGCATAAAACCTAATCCCATGTTATAAATTGCTTTTGAAGAATCTGCATATTAGAAAGGGAAATTTTTTTAATCTTTTTCTTTTAAGATTTTTTATTTATGCACACAAGCTGGGGTACAGGCCAGAGGCGTGGGGCAGCGAGAGGGTTCACCAGAGAGAGAGTGGGGAGCAGAACAAGCAGATCGATGGAAATACACTGCTGAGGGGAGCAGCGGGCAAGGCAGGAGAGGACTGTCGCGCCATGTGGGAAGCTCCCCGGCTGTGCATCGAACTCGCTTCGCTGCTGCTGACAAGCGCCACAGCGCAGCGCTTAACTGCTGCGCCACCAGGGAGGCCCAAGAAAGGGAAATTTTTAAGAATTAATAGTTCTATAGGTTGAAGGAATAAAGATTTCATTTTCAAAATAAAATGTATAAGCAAATAAATCATCTGGTTTGCATGCTTCGTTTGGTATTATCACAAATGAGATTTATTACCGAGCCTTTGATTTGTGGTCAAAGCTTCCACCACTCTTCTCCTTCAAGTTAGTAGAGAATATATTTCTCATGCTTACATTTTGGAAAAAAAAAAAATCTAAATCAAAATTAAAAGCAACAGTGGAAATTTCTTGACATACAAAGCCATAAAAGTTTTAAACTGTAATTAGTACTATTAACTCTTTATGCAAGGGTTGCTTGAGCATTTTATCAATATTTATGAAAACATAGTCCTATAAAAGAAATTTAGTCACCTCTCTTCAGATAAATGAATGTATAAACCTTTCAGTTCTCAATGGAGATGAGAGATGGAAAGTAGAATATGCTAAAAATATATTTCAAACTATGCTCTTTTCTTCTCCCTTCCCAAACAGAAATGTAAATACTTGGAAAAACTCACTAGTTTAATCAGATATTCCCCCTCATCTTAAGTCCCTGTCCTAAAAACCTCTCATTTAACCATCGTAATGATGAATACCACAAACAAATAATCAATAATGAAAATGAGAATGAAAATTTTTACATGACAACATTTTATAATCACTTATCAGTTAAGACTTCTAAAAGTATATAATATGAAACAGAAAAAGGAATTTCTTTCCAATAACACATAAAATAGGAGAACAACACAGATTTTAGAACAACCTGTAAACACAGATTCACCAAAGAAACCAAGCAGGGAAAGGAGTACAACCTGCTGCATATTTCTCAAATTAATGGTTCAAGAAAGAGGATTCTGAAAGAAACAAGAGAGAGCTGGTTGAACTCCACTATTAGCCCTAAGAGCAGGCCCCCCAAATCATATTAGTTTCAAAAAATAAATAAAAGCAAGCTTTGACCTCGCTCAGAGAAGAAATCACATTGGTTTCAGTGGGAATCGAATCAAGACATCTTCTACACCACAACAGAGGCAAACCTGAACAGAAATGCCCAATGAAAGGGTATGTAATGGAAGCTGTGAAAACATATCTGAAGAAGGAAGGGGAGAGAGAAGCATGGAAAAGATCTAAAACAATTCATTAACATTTCCTTCATGCCATAGCATAAATTAATGAGAACAGGAACTCAATAATGTATGAGCTCAAAGATAAGATGATAACAGAATGAAATTAAAGGGAAGATTTAACCGAAACTATATCATCACAGAGCTAGTTGACAAATGAGAGATGGCAAGGAAGAATAGCTACCATTGAATATTAATTTTTTAAGACAAAATATAGATTCAGTTAGAAGTGCACTAGTAAGAAAATATTAAATCAAAAATAATGGTAGTTATTGTCTGTGCTGGAGGTGAAGTAGCAGCTATGGTGAAAGATATTATAGCAAAAACTTCCCTTGCACCCTTACCCCAAGTGCACAAAACACTGATTGTGCAAATCAGTTCCAATAAAATTTGATTCAGATAGTTCAGTATAGACACTGCTTTTCCAGGAAATCATATTATTCCTGTGTTCGTTAAATTTATGTGTCCACTTGACTGGGCCACATAGTGCCCAGATATTGAGAGAAGCATATTCTGGGTGTGTCTAGGAGGATATTTCTGGATGAGATTAACACTTGAATTGGTGGCCTTCTCTCATGTGTGTGGTCTTCAACCAATTAGTTCAAGACCTAAAGAGAACAAAAAAGCTGAGTAAGAGGGAAATCCTATGCCTGACTGCTTGAGCTGGGATTCTTCTTTACCCAGCCTTTGAACTGAAACTGAGACAGTGGCTTCTTGATCTTAAATTTGTTAGTTTTCACATGGAACTTACACCATCAGTTTTCTCAATTATAAGGCCATCAGACTTAGACTGGAAAGAGTTTCACATTGGCTCCTCTGGGTCCAGCTTGCCAACTGCAGATCTTGGGTTGTTTTAACCTCCAGAATCACATAAGCCAATTCATTATTTGATAGATAGATGACAGATAGATAGATAGATAAAAGTTTTCCAGAATACTTGTATTCTGGAGCACTCTGGGCTTCCCTGGTGGTGCAGGGGTTAAAGTCTCAGCATTATCAAGCTATCACCAGCCACTGTTGCATGAGTTCAATCCCCAACCAGGGAGGTAACTCACATGGTGCAGCAGACCTGTCCTGTCTAACCTGCTGGTCCCCTCAGCAGTATATTTTAGTAAATTTGCCTGTTCTGCTCCCTACTCTGTCTCTGGTGAATCCTCTCACACCCCTCCACCCTCCCCATCCCCCGAACCTCTGGCCTACACCCCAGTTCTTGTATGCATAGATAAACAAACATAAATCTTAAAACGAAAAAGAACTCTGACTAATATATTTACCAGGATCAAAAAAAAAAAAAATTCAGACTGTCCTCATCTCATACAATTGCAGGAGACTAGAAAGTAAAATCCACAAAATTCTAGTAAAAAGAGACTATTACTCAGAAGCATTGATTTAATCATGGTATCTTTCTACTTTAAAGACAATGGCAGATATTTTCAAACATGTGAAAATTGGGAAAGATGGTGCCAATATTTACCTGTTGAAAAAATATCTGACAATTAAATCCAAATAAGATAAGCAGAGCAAAGAAGTAGTGGAGAACATTTCCATTTAAACAAAGAAGTTTATACTAAAGCTATGAAATGGTAAAGAATAGAATCATAAATTTAAATACTTGAAAATAGAAATAGATATAAGTAATAATAACAAACAGCAATTGATAGAGGACATAGAAGAATGACAATATTAATATTCTCATTTTATGCCACATAAAATTGGAGGAAAATATCTTTAAATGTCTTCACAACCTCTTTAATAACTAAAGGGATATTTTAGAAAATATCCCTAGAGGAGAAGAAATGTTAACTTGAAGTTCAACAACTCCTCCACTTACGTTTCATTTCATTTTTTTCCTATCAAATTCACAAATTTTTGTTGAGAAATAACACTTACATCACGCTGCCATTTTTACAAAGTCTGTCTATTTGTGTGCAAAGAAAGATACGTGTCCATCTATTGCAAATTGTGGCAATTTCTAATAGTATTTTGGGTGATTCACTCTTCCTTTTCATTTTTTCCTAAAAAGTTTGATTTATTTTTAAAACAGTAAAGCAGTTTTCTCCTAAAAAAAAAAAAAAAAAGAAAACCTACTAGAAGCTTATATGCAAAGATCTTAGAGGAATGGAAATATACCCAATTATTCTTTACTTGTTATTTTATAATTTTTCATTTCTAAAAATATCATGTCACTCCCTAGCTATTGTCCTGGTATTAAAAATTTGACTCAGTGCTTGAAAAGGATGACTCAAAATTCTTTCATGTACCTTTCCCTGCAGTCTCTCTAAATAAAGAGACCTTGAGAAACTTCAGAGAGTAAAAAAACTAGAGCATTTACTCTCTTCCACTTAAAAGACCTGACTGCAGAGCCTGCATTTTATCTCCACAATAAATAAGTAAAAATGATTGCAACATTTTCTTTAAATAAATGGAATTCACGTACGTGTGGGCAGTGCAGTGTGTAAATCCAGGTTTTTATACAAACTCCTTCATTTTCTAGCCAGGTGACCTTGGCAGGCTCTCAGGGAACAGCTCGGTGATAGGAAGAAGTAATTAAACAACATGTGTAAATTAAGACAAAATAGGTCCTCAGTAAATGGTAGTTATTATTACTTCCAAATAATTAATTCATTTCTTTAAAAGGAATGGCTGGAAGAAGGACAAAATTGGGGCACACTCTAAAACATCTCCAAAGGCAGCTTTTCCTACTTTCACGTGTCTATTAAGTAATTTTTGTCTATATAGAATATGAGGGCCCTCAGGGGAATCGTGCATGGTCAGTTGCAACAAGGAAAAGTAGGAGAAGCCTCTTTCCTCCTGGGCACCCACAAAAAGCTTGGCCCTGGACTCAAGTAGAAAGGAGGCCTCTTTACCTTTCATTTCATGGTACCAGCTTTGTAGCATGTGTCTGGATTAATTTTTTTTCTTTTAAAGATTTATTTATTTATGCATACAAACTGGGATGTAGGCCAGAGGTGCAGAGTGGTGAGAGGATTCACCAGAGACAGAGTGGGGAGCAGAACAGGCAGATTGACTGAAATCCACTGCTGAGGGGAGCAGCAGGTGAGACAGGAGAGGTCTGCTGCCATGTGGGAATCTCCCCGGCAGGGATGGAACTCATGCTGCAGTGGCTCTGGATAGCTTCATAGTGCTGAGACTTAACCCGCTGTGCCACCAGGGAGGCCCTGTCTGGATTAATTTTTATGAGCCCTTAGAATATATATAATTTACCAAGTTGTAAAGTACAATCAGTTGCCCAACTTCTCAGAACCCAAGTTTGTGAGATAGTACTGAGGCTTTCCGGGTGAATGAACTACTGAAATGAAAAGCCTCCCAGCCCTTCATTGAACCATGGCACTCCAGGGCTAACTGCTTCTATCCTGGGCAGCAGAAATGCTCTCTGCGCCAGTCTTCACAGCATGTGCCTCCCCTCTCTGCCTGTCTCCTTCTCGGGAGGAACTTCCAAAGAGGAATCACTCATAGAATCCCTAATAGAATAGAGCACCTTAAGTTTGGTTTTTGTGACAGAAGAATGAACACACACTTAGTGGAGATTAAATATAAAAAAAATACCACGTTCAGGATACAGGTCCAATCTCCTCTACTGACAGAGGCATCCTCTGAGTCATATGAGCAATGAGGCTAGAGGCATGAGGATATCCTCTCAGTGAGAGGGCCCAGTCCTCCTTAGCCTAGGGAGCAGACTCCCTTTCTGAGGAGCTGATGGCATAGAGATGTATATGTATTCCATGATTGCTGGGATTATCTTTCCCCTTCGATTTAGATCTTTGTCTTTTAGTATTATTTTAAGACAGTATGAGAACAAGGCAAAAAATAAAGTAAAATAAAAAGCACTTTTTATCACTCTATTAGGCTTCCTGAAAAAAATACGAATTTTCAGTTCTGTTTCAAAATATGATGTGGGACAGCCTCAGGTATAGGTACTAAAGGTCAGGAAATACTTCTACAGGCATTTGCTTACATTTCTAACACCAGATACATCTCCCTATAGAACAGTGGATTCTTGTAAGACACAGTTGCCATTTTATTTCTCTTTAAGCTATGGAGTTGATTACAGATTTCCAAATGAATTTCTTACTCCCCGTCTTTTTCCTCCAACTCATTCAATGCTCCATTGCCAATTTCCTCTGCTCTAAATATTTCACTCTCTGTTTCAAAAGTCTTCATTGGCTTCTATTTGCCTTTACACAAAAAGCCTAAATCTTAAGCTGTGAATCAGGACCATACAAACCTTTTCCAATAAAACATTCTTGTAACTCCCTTCATATATCTTAGGCATCTACCAAACTTATACCCTCGTCCCTCACATCCCTGCACATTCATACATGCTCCCACAACAAATTGTTCCAAAAATCTGGAACCTCTATTCACTTCTATTTCTACACATCTAGGCTACCTCACTGACTTTTAAATAGGTGTCTACCTCACTGGATTTTAAAACCTAGCAGAAAGAGGATCTCAACACATGATGAACAGTACTGATATTTGGGGAATTAATTTCATGTCTCTTTTTTTTTCTTTTTTTTTTTTTATACAAGCTGGGGTACAGGCTAGAGGTGTGGGGTGGCAAGAGGTTTCACCAGAGACAGAGTGGGGAGCAGAACAGGCAGATCAGAAATACATTGCTGAGGGGAGCAGTGGCTAAGGCAGGAGAGGTCTGCCGCACCATGTGGGAATCTCCCTGGCTGGGCGTCGAACTCGCATCACCGCTGCCGACAGCTCCACAGCACAGAGCCTAGCCGCTGTGCCACCAGGGAGGCCCAATATCATGTCTCTTGTTATAGTCTTCAAGTATAACGCCATGTACAGCAACAGTCTTCATAATTTAAGAAGAACTCTGACTCTCAGCAAAAACGGAACCAACAAGATGTGTGTGTGTTTGTGTATAGATATATATGGATTAGGGGTATCCACCTCCATGTAGTTGAAAATTTGCTATAATTTATAGTGTGCCCTCCATATACATGGGTTCCACAACCACAGATTCAACCAATTGACATCCAATTGACATTATTGGTTGAGTATATGAATGCAGAATCCCAGGATAGGGGAAAAAATTGGCGTTTAAGTTGACCACTATATCTATCTGTGGTAGCTAGGTAGATGAGAAAGAGAGAGAGAGGGAAAGAGAAAGAGAGAGAGAGACACAGAGAGAGAGAGAGAGAGAGAGAGAGAGAGAGATTGATTTTAAAGAATTTAGTCTTACAACTGTGGAAGCTTGGCAAGTCCACTATCTGTACAACAGTCCAAGGACCCAAAGAAGAATACAAAGGCAGTCTGCTGGTAGAATATCTCCTGGCTCAGAAGAGGTCAGTTTTTGTTCTATTCAGGCTTTCAACTGACTGCATGAGACCCACCCAAAATATAGAGGGTCATCAAGTCCACCAATTTAAATGTTAATTGCATTAAAAAAAAAACACTTTAAGGAAACATTAAGAATAATGTTTTACCAGCTATCTGGGTACATGACTTGGCAAAGTTGATACCTAAAATTGGCCACCACGACTTCTAAACAACCAACAAGCTACCACCATTACCAAACAGAAAAGGAAGAGTTTCTCCTGGCTGTTGAAATTTGTCATTTTTATTCTAGAGTGATCGCCAAAACTAGTCTTTTGGTTGTTTACTTCCTCCTATAAAATAAGAGCACAGAAAGGCAAAGGGATTTGGGGGATGGGTAGAGTGAACGTTTCCTTTAGCACAGCTGAAATATGACCTTGCTTCCACAAATACTAAGTAAAGGGAAATGATTACAGAAAATTCAAACAGTGTCCATTTCTTAAAGAACGGAATTTTAATCTTAGGACTGCATACTCATTTATAGTTGCATAGGTGAGGCTACATCTGACACCTTCCTGGACACCCAACAATTCTTTTTCTCATTCCTAGAATTGTTGTTTTTCCTCCCCATGCCTTTTTCCACTTCTCCTCCCTCCTGGAGGAGGGGTTGAGACATTTGTAAGCAGGCCTTCCTGGGAAGGTAGCAGATTAGGTAATTATAGTTAAAAGTTCAGTCAAAATCCTCTTCTTTATCTAGTTGTCAACTATGCAAGGAAATCATGCAGACACTGAGATGCGCTCTCTTCTTCTAGGTCATAAGTTATTCTCATAGTTCTTTTCCAGCCAGTTTGACTCTTAACATAGGAGATGAGGAACAAACCATGGCCATGTTTACCCCAGACCTGCAAAGAACATTGTTCATATTCCATTTGTTGTAACATGAAGATTCATCTTCTTGAAGATAATGCAGTACACATGGGGTTAAGCACAGCACTATGAAGCTATCCAGAGCCGCTGCAGCACAAGTTTGATTCCCAGCCAGGGAGATTCCCACATGGCACAGCAGACCTCTCCTGTCTCACCCGCTGCTCCCCTCAGCAGTGGATTTCAGTCAGTCTGCCTGTTTTGTTTCCCACTGTCTCTGGTGAATCCTCTCACCCTCCACACCTCTGGCTGACACCCCAGTTTGTATGCATAAATAAATAAATAATTTTCAAAAATGAAGGTAATGTGCTACAGAGTTTCCATTAGTTCAGGCTCACTGTCCCATGTAGTAGAGCATACATTGAGCGACCGGGGCACAGGGCTCTGATGACAGGCACCAGGATATATTATAGAGACACACAGCTACGCAATTATCTGTCCAGCACATTTTTTTCTCAGAACTGATTCCCTCCCCTCCCCTACCACTCCTCATCTACATTTTTGCCACAGGAATGCCATAAGCAGACCTTCAGGTCCTGCTCCCTGGCTCTTGTTACTTCATGCGCAGGTTGGCACCACACCTAAACTGAGCCATGGTCCTTCTTTGTGGCTTTTGACCTAAAGTATGAGATGAACTAATGTCTCCTCAGGGACGCCACATTTAGATCAAAAAAATAAAAAACTCAGGTGCTTCTGGCAAATATGTTTGCAACCAAGCAGAGCAAGCCTGTCTGAAATAAGAGAATGCTCACAAAGCCAACATCCAGAGAAGGACATGAGATTGTGAAGAATCCTGACGACCTTCCAGTCCCTGGCTCCAGGCTTTCATAGCCCACCCACATCCCTGCTCTCTCTGTAGCTTGATTATTCAATGCTTCCTAGAATTCTATGGGAAAAAAAAAACCCAAAACACCAATATCCTTCCAATAAGCTGCCCCTCTTGCATATGGCAGTTTATGTTGGATTCTTTGCAAACAAAAAGTTCTAAAAATTAGTTTATATGGTACCCCTTAATACTCAGTTTGTATTCTGATAACAATATAATTTGATTGCTGGAGGAATTAAGTGAGATGATTAATATAGAGGTGCTTTGTCATTTGTAAACCATGATACCTGAATTTGATTCTTCTGAAGTCCTTATATTCAATGAACTGGGAACAAAATTTTCTACTTAAAGACAAAAACACTTGTCATATTCTGCAATTTTCTTACATTTTTTATACATTTCATAATGCTATCCTTTTTGTGATCTTGAAGTTTACTTAATATGAAGTAGTGTAATTATTTAAAATATTTATTTATTTATGCATACAAGAACTGGGGTGTAGGCCAGAGGTGTGGGGTGGTGAGAGGATTCACCAGAGACAGAGTGGGGAGCAGAACAGGCAGATCTACAGAAGTACACTGCTGAGGGGAGTAGGAGCGAGACAGGAGAGGTCTGCTGCACCATGCGGGAAGCTCCCTGGCTGGGGATCACACTCATGCTGCAGTGGCTCTGGATAGCTTCAGAGTACTGCAACATAACCCATTGCACCACCAGAGAGGCCCCTGAAGTAGTCTTTAGAATAATAAAACTTGGAAAACAAAAGTGAAGTATATCACTTCAGAAGAATATTTGTAGAATGGCCTATTGTGATACTTCACAATCTATAATACATGGATGTTTAGGAATCTATAAGTGAGCAAGACATCCTGGGACTATTTTCAATACTTTTAAACTTCTAAAGACAAGTGTGTATGCACCATACATTTATTTACACACATTAATTCCATCATATCTCTTTACTTTGGGCTAGAATTATATCAGTTCAATCTGGCAACTGATTTGAACTCATATTGTTCAAATGTCATGATTGGCTATAGATGATAACAGGCATTCCTCTGATGAAATTAGACAAGGGGACAGGGGTGGGGTGGGGGTGTCAAACTATTATCAGGTTATAATAGCTAAAATGAATACCAGAGAAGAATAGAGCTAGGGACAAATTTAGGTTGACAGCCAAGGTGAAGGTGGTACTATGCTTACATAACTTCATTTGACACAATAGTGAGTAAGGTATATATAGTTTTATTTGCTAAGAAAAAGGTTCAAAACACATAAAGAAGGAAAACAAAAAATGGTATCCTGAGTGATGAAAAGATTAGTACCTTTTTGATAAACAATCAGTATGGTATTTCTCCAGGCATGTTCCACAAAATAAAAATTCTGACATATAATTCATAGAGTTATGAAAAGAAAAGTCATATAGACATATGTATTTTTAAAGGATCTACCGCACTGAGGCAACACTAGGTCCAACAAACTTATTTGTTTTGTTACATAATTTCTTGGACCTGTTAACATATTTCTTCATCAGTCTTCAAGGGGGAGGTTAAAGCATCTCTCAAATTTATATTACCATGGGATTCTTTTTTGGAGCACTTTATTAAACTAGTCTTCCATGAAACAAACTTTGGGAAAAGTTTCTTTGGTAAATTCTCATTTAATGCTTCCTCTTTTTCATTACCTGACACACATAGAAACCTATAAAAAGAGCTAGCACTGTTAGTTGGCAGAATATATGAAATTACAGTTGCTTTACACACCCACCAAAAGATCTCTTCTAATTCCCATCAAACCACCTTCTCTCATCAAAGTACCATTTGTTTGGTTTTTGAATGCTTCTTGCCATTCCAGAGCCCAACACAGATGCTTCTGGAAAAAGATACCAGTTAAGCCCAATGTCCTCAAACATATTCAGAAAGAACAATGCTAATAGCAGAGCAGGATGGACAAATAACCCTGAAAAACTGACATCTAAGCAGAACCAGCTGAAAGTTCAACCTTTACATTAACTCTCCCGTTGAATTTAATATCCATACTCTTTTTACATGTTACTCCATAATAAGCCCAAGTTTGCTTTAATACAAAAAGGTTTAAGTTGGTTGGCAGTAAATAAAATCAACACTGCAAGAAGAAGGACCAAGTTATTGCTTGGCTGTCCACGCTATGTGGTTGCCCAGCTGGATGAGAACCCAGGCTTGGGGAAGGAGATCGGTGAGATCCCAAGAGGATGTCAGAGAGGGAGAGACTCTAAGAGGGCAGTGGGTGAGCGCCAAAGCCATGGGGACAGCGGACAGCGGAGTCAGAGAGCGAGTTTGTAATTGTGGGAGGGCTCATTCAAATGGGGCTTTGCCACATCCCCCAGGAAGCAGAGAAGGGACCAAGCCTAGAGAAGTGGCGCTGTGGGAAGCGGTAACAGAAGATGTTACCCATTCTTCCTCTGGAGACTCCATTTCCCTTTTCCACTTCTTGTCAGGCAGGCTGCTCTGTGCCCACAGTAACCTTTCCCTCTGCTTCCTCTTTTCTTTTCTGTTCCTCAACCTCACTTTTGTTACTCCCTCAACTCTCTACTATGCCCCTAATCCAAATATAGGATTTCTTATTGGCTGTGTTCTGAGATGGGTGAGTGGGTGAGACCTGGATCAAAATTGTGTCATCTCTTCATGGAGAAGGAAACAAGTTGAGCACCTTTAATTTCATGTCACCTTTAAATTGATGTAAACTTTAATGGAGAAGGGGACAAAAGAATGTTCTACCCCTTTTTTCCTCACTCTATACTGATGCCACTTTTCCCCGACTCTAAACTAACTGGGATTGATGCGGATGTTGAAAGCGGCTTCTGGCATGGAGTTTTAGTGATTTTCAAGCTTTTGATATTGAAGTACTCTTTCAAATCAACTTGTAGGAACTAAGAAAAAAAGCTTTTTTTTTCCCCCCAGTACGTAGGTGCAATTAGGATGTTCACTATTCAACATCCATGAAAGGCTGAAAATAACCTTATTCCTTTCTCCTTGCTGACTTTGTGTGCCCATTCTTTGGGGCTGATATGCTTCTCCCCTCCCAGATGAGGACAGTTTGTGGCTGGGCCCAAGCTGTAGGGAAGGGCATGGGACAGGCTTGTTCTTTATATTCCCATCTTTTTCTTCTATCTGCTTTGCCTAATTAATGGAGTTTCTGACACTCCAGAGCTAAAGGGTCAGGAGGAAAGGGGGAGGCAAATGGGCAAGAAAAAAATCTTACCAAACAGGTGGCACTGTGATTTCTGTGCTTGCCAACTGTATAAAGTCATAGGTTGTCAGTTTCTGAGGAGATTCATTCATTTCTATGGACTTTCATTTGCTATTCCTATAACAAAGGTAAGTGAATGTCTTCACAATGGTAACTAATGAATCTTCCATCAATCCCTGCTTTTTTCTACTGAGGTCTCCTTAACCTGGGTAGCTCTCAGGTAGGATTGAAGGCAACTCCAAGATAGCTCATCCTAGCCATAGTCCTCCCCTCCACTTGGAGTGCTTCAACCAGCCTTTGTTCCAGGTCTCTTAAGGTGGAGTAAGATACAGGTCCACTAGATCTCCTCAAATTGCAGGAGACACACATTCAGTTCTCCAAGTGGTCTCCCTGAAGCCCTGTTCTCTGATCACGGAGTAAGGAGAAAGCATTCCCCCACCCCCTTTCCATTCTTTTGCATAAAAGCTACTGACAGCACACTGACAGTTCTCTCTAAAGAAATCCTCCGATTTCCATCTACTCTTGGCCTCTTCAACATTAATCCTTTTATATTACAAAGTCAGTGAGGGGTCAAGATTGCAAAACTAGTTTTCAACATCTCTGTGTTGGTTCCGTGTAGTGATCTGGTTTCTCCTACAGTACATTTAAAGTTCACCTTTGTAACATTCAAACTAGGAAGCTATTTAGGTGAACTCAGAAATTTGGAAACAGAGTTAAAAATGGTCAGAGTTTAGCCTCTACCTCCACGAAGTTAGTCAGGCATTTGCAGGATCTTTGAAATGCGTGTGTGAAGTCATCCCCACAGACAAGCACTGGTCTGTCCAAGCTCTTCCTATTAGAAATGAGGAATCTGAGGTCTGGCTGAGTTAAGAGATTTACTCAGGGTCACACAACTACAAGTGGCGAGATGACTAAAACACTGACCCTTGATGGCTGCTCCTATAAGTTTATCACCACGTGGCCGTGGCCAGATCCCATGAATTTCAGAGAAATGTAGAAAGCTTGCAAGGATCTGGCAGCCCCTGTGGCTCTACAGTGAGGACGCAAGAAAGCTGGCTTCAAATACTTGTTCCTCCTGGACCCCCTGAGTGATCCTCAACAAATCTCTTGGCCTCACCAAGCCTCTGGTTTCCACTTAAAAAATGATGTTGATAATGGTAATGGGTGATTTATAGGAAGGTACTTTCTAAGCTGTTATTTAGGCAAATGCTAGTTGTCATTATTATTATTATGGTATGGGGTGGGTCATGGTTTGTTTGAAATAACCTTAGTTTTAGGATTACTGTAAGATTTATTGGGCCTCCCTGGTGGTGCAACGGGTTAAGTCACAGCACTATGAAGCTATCTAGAACCACTGCAGCACAAGTTCGATACCCAGCCAGGATGCTTCCCATATGGTGCAGCAGACCTCTTCTTTCTCGGCCGTTGCTCCCCTCAGCAGTGTATTTCAGTAGATCCACCTGTTTTGCTCCCCACTCTGTCTCTGGTGAATCCTCTCACCCCCCACACTTCTGGCCTACACCCCAGCTTGTATGCATAAAATAAATAAATCTTTTAAAAAAGATTTATTATAAGATTATTAATGCGTGAAGGTGTTTGGTCAGAAGAAATACAAGACCTAAACAAGTTCTAAAATTTTTTTCATATAATCTTTATGCCACTGTAAGGATATCTACTCCCAAGCAAATTTAAAAATATCTATTTTAAAGTAGTATGCATGTTATACTAATGTAACAGTATTAAAGAACAGCCAAGAACATACATTTCCTCTATATCCAAGAGCTGCAAAAACAACTAGATAAACCAGCAAATGAAGATTACAAAGCACCAGGGAAAGTCACCACAGGCCCCTGCAAAACAGTGTCCAGAATAAAAGGACTTTCGTCTCCCAAGAGGTTGTGGAAGAGGAAGTAACTTTTCTCCAAGGAATCATTCCCCAACAGACCACGAGGCACCCACTGAAACACCACGTGGCGCCTGATCATCTAACACAGAGAGGAAAAATCCACACCAGGTGCCCACCCCCACAGGAGTCACTGGACCTTATTAAAGTCAGAGGCACGGAGAATGACAGGGTCACATGCCAAGGAGGCTTACACAGTCTCAGAGGGCAGGCTGCTGGCATCAGAGGGTTCCCCAAGCAGGAAACCCCGCCCTTTATCCTTGTTTGATCTCTTTGGATTGCAAAATATGTGCAATGTTCTCTCATATGACCTAAAAGCCCTTCAGAAAGAGGGAAAGGGGGAGGTTAGAGCAGAACTCATGGGGGTGTGGAGACCTTTAATCTTCATTGTCTATAATTTTTGAGAGAAGAGGGAGAGATCAAAGGAAAGAACCTCACTTACACTGGAAAACTCTAGCAGTTACCATCCACTTTCAACCTTTCTGAAGGAGATTATATAGCCAAGCTTACATTTGTTTTTATTTACATTTATTAAAATCAAGAAAAGCAAGTCTGTAATTAACCATGTATAAGTATAAATCATCAGTGTGTGGAAGACGAATGCCTGGGTATAGCATGATATAATATAACACAGGTATCAAAGGGTGTGGGGAGCCAGTTAACTCTCCAACAGCCACCCTGGATCCATTTATTTCTCTTTTTAAAGATATTTCCTCACAGCACTGATAGCACCTCTCAATTGGTATCAAGTTCCGACAGGGGCAATGTGGAAGCCCTTGATGGCCTAGAAGTTTCCATGCCTATGACACCCATAGTGAAGGCTCCACCACAATCATCCACATTTTGCCATGGGCAAGTCTCCCAGCACACTCCTTCATGGCACTGGAGTTGGGCCAATTAGTCTTTGAAGACTCTGGAGAATCCAGGCAAGATGTGAATGAATGTGGTTCAATGGGGAGTGCAATGAACATCCTGGAAAGAAGCCTTGGAAGATAAAGTTTGTACTCAGCCAAGTTGGGGGCCACCTCTAACAGCCTTCTGGATTTATAGGACTTACTGAGTCACTCTCTCCCTTCTGTGACCATGAGCCCCTACAAAGGAGAAATAAGGACTGAACAATCTGTTTCCACAGGGAGGAACTTAGTTCCTGGAACAAAGTACTGGCTCAACAGACATTGAACTATACAAGCGGACAAACACTAGACACATTTTTTTAATCTATCCATTCCCCTTTCATTTACTTCTTATCTCACACAGGGACTGGTGTTGTACCGACAGGAACTAGTGAGTGAGTGAATGAACAAATGGATGTGTTAATAAATGCATTTGTCTGATTATATATAAAAGCATTTGTATAGCTTGTGAAGTGTTTTTTTCCTAATGTTGTTTGCTTGAACATGGTGCCATTATTCATTATGATAAATGCACCTTTATATTTGTAAGACTTTGTGCTATTTACAAAATGCTTTCATATGCGTTATCTTATTTAATCCTCACAGCAGTGCTGCAAAGTGATATTATTATCCCCACTTTAGATAAGATAGATGATTTGTCCAAAGAGCACAGTAAGCACAGAAATGAACTTGAACCCAAATTTTGCCACAGTCGTTTTGCCTGGGTTGAAAGGTGAGTGGGAGGGCAAAGTTACATTAATTTGTAAACAGATGCCTGCTTCTAAAGATGCACTAGTGTGCAGTGTCCAACTAGGAGAAGAGGCATCTCTAAACTTTGACAAGTTCTCCCACCAGGCACCTGACTTGCCGCTGGCTACATCTGGTTTAAAATGCACATCTGGTCTTATGCCAGGTCAGTCAACATGACTCACATGTGATTATAGCTACTTGATACTAAAATAATTAGTGAAAAGGGGAAATTCAGAGAATTAACCAGTTATTATTTTGCCTACACAATGACAAACAACCTTTGCGATTGATTGTCTTTGAGTAGAGTTGCTACATTAATGGAAATACCACAATTATTTCCTTTCCAGTTAAATGTCAGCCCACAACAAGGAAACCAGCAGGTTTGAACAGCAGGAGTCAATATTAGAAAAAAAACTAGGCCTCAAAATGTGGTCTGCCTCCTAAGGCCCCTGGTGCTCTTTTCCGTGCTAATGATCTGTCTTGCTGGCGTTGCTGCTGCAGACACGCTTAATATCCAAGAACTATAAGGACCTGAGAAATCACTTTAGTAGTTTTCAAACTTTGAAAAAGTGGTACTGAGCACTTTATTTAAATGAAATCTAATATAGGAACCCAATAAGCAAAGCAAACCCGAACAGGTTTGCTTTGGTTGAAAAGGAGACTGATATGCCTAAGGGGGCCTTTCCCTCAGAGACACACAACAGGGTCTAAAGCTAGGTTAATCCATCATTTCACACGGCAGGAAGCAGAGACCCAGAGAGCAAAATGACTAGGGTAAAGTACTAGGAAATCCATTATGGGTCTATTGCTCTGATTTTCTATGTTATTCATGTCAGTTTAACTTTTCCTTTCTGCTTGGATTTCAGTTTCCTATATCCCGTTCTAAGTCTCATTCACACCTGCTTACCGCACACAGAACCTACCAGCAAGCCTAACGTTGCCACCTCCTGCTTAAAGAGCACCATATTTTCCAAATGTGCCTGGTCAAGAGTTAAGGGCAAATTCCTAGATTCCCTTCTTTTCAAATTCTGATTCCATTGGCTTGGGGGTGAAACTTACATGATTCTTTTCACCAGTAAGTTTGGGAGATACTTGCTGAAGGAAATGAGCCGAGGATGCCCTCTTATAGGACAGAAATGAGTATACCCACGTGGGTCATGTGGCAACTCTAAAGCCAAAGAAGAATTGTGTGTTGTCAGAAAAGTGTTCTCTTCTCCAGCATCAAGGAGTATCAGCTCTTTGGCACAATGAAAAAACTGTCAACCAAAGAAAAACTTTCACTTTTGATACCATGAGTTTTTTTAAGCTACATCACCCAATAATGTCATCTTTGACTTGCTTCAGTAGGAAGCTTCATAATGTGACCTCTGCCGCCCCCATGACTACCACCTACTGCTCACCCATTTCTGCCCAGCGATCCCAACATGCCTTTCCTCCTCGGCAGCCTGGGCTCCAGGGTGAGCTCCATGCACAATGCCAACTTCCACGCTCCAGACTTAGCTTTGAGTCTTCTTTATTTGGGCATCACAGGTGTCTGCTCCCTGGAAATAGACCAGCCTCTTGCCTGCTGGTCTCTTCTAACATTAAACTTACCCTCCCCACTTACATAGGAGATTTGCCTCCCCCATTTTGTTTTAGGAAAACAAATATCTAAATATTTCTCTTTCCAAATCTGGGCCTTGTTTCATTTCCCTTTCAAAAACCACATGGCTGTAACGATCTTTCCACAGAACTTGACTCTACAACCTTCTGCCTTAGTCTCTGATTTCTTTGCTGCTGAAGGCCTAGGGTTCAAGGGCTAGATGACCCTTTGGAATAATACTGTATTTGGTGATGCTGGCCTCAAGAGAGGGGGTCACAGAGAATACTCGCTTTTCAGTATCCCACCATCCTTTAATTCCCTATATCACTCTTCAAACAAGGTTACTCTGAGAAAAAACTGTCATGAAGATTGGGAGATAATTAAAGGGAATATATCTACAATTGGAGGCTGAATATGATTGCTTCCAGAGACAAAGGAAAAAGGATTTTAAATCCATGATAGGAATTTCCTCATGAGCAAACCCTAGATACTAGCCTTACTCTTGAAGTCTTCAGAGAACTCCCCCCCACCATCCTTTACTGCATAAATAGCTACCTTTTACCCATGGATGAACTGAATTCTTTTTAACCTAAAATTTGTTCCAGTGACACCCATATAGTTCCTCATTACACACACACACACACACACACACACACACACACACACACACACACACGCAAATATGCATGTATATTGAGGACAACATCTTTCTTTCTCTTTAGTAGGTTCAGCAGGAAAGGTATAGTCTTGAAACCTAAAGGCAAAAATTTATAAACAAGAGGATGAAAGAGGCTTTGCAAGTAAGTAGAGGACATAGAGGGTTCAGATAATGAGTGCTAATTCCTATCCACTCAGGATATCCACCAGCTCACTCACCCTTTCCAACAGTCCTGCTAAATCTTACACGTGAATAAAAGTGAGCTGACCTTATCATTGCCAACAAAAACACTGGGAGGCAGAAATTTAATTTTAAACCACTGTTTCTCATTCCCACCAGAAAGAATAAATCACCTTTTGACAATCCTACACTAACTACATCCAAAGAATTGATGTTATTCACCCTATTTTTGGATTTGTTTTAATAACTAATAATAGCAAATTCACATAGCAATTCCTATGTACCACTGCCATTCTACATGGTTTTCACATTTTAACTCTTCTAATTCTTAAAACTCTATGAAGCAGGTAAATTATTTTTCTCATTTTATAGACAAGGAAACCCAAGGCACAAATATATTTTACATACTTGTTAGCATGCTAAGTATACATTAACAGGCATGAAAATATGCCTTCTTTTAGAGATTTTTCTGTTGAGGATATGTTGAATGACAGTTGTTGATGAAGTGTGAGTATTCATATTTTCACTCATCATTTCCCTCCCACCCAAAACTGTACTACACTGAAACTAACTTGCTTCCTCAGAGGGAAAAATAAATTATCCAACTGCACTGAGCCTGTACTTGAAAGTCAGATTACTCCCTGCTGATCAACTGTCTTGTCTGCAAGAAAATGGTATCTTCACTTTTAAAGAGCAAATCTTGATGCTGAAAATTTTCTCTCTTATTCTTTTTAATAGATCTTATTTTTCAACAACAATTTTAAGTAACACAGCTACCATGTGTTCCCTTTCTCCTCACCCCCCAACACACACACACACACACACACACACACACACACACACAGCCTCACCTGCTGTCAATATCCTAAACAAAAATGCTTCATTTGTAACATGGAAATTTTCATAATGTCATTCATCTATTATTATAGTTTTTCCTTACAACATCTGTTTCATTGCTATAAAAATATCCACAAAAAGTAGAATACTAAAATTAACCTTTTTTTAGAAAAAAAATGAGTATTGAAATACTTATCTACCAAATCTGTATTTAGTGAGAGTTGATAGTTAACAAAGAACCCACAAAAGTTACATTGGATTTTGGCCATCTCTTCCAAAGGAACTTATTTATAACTCCCTGTTTTCTTCAAATAATTCCAAAGATTTTTATAACTTCTTACTGCCAAAACAATACTATTGTGCTGTATTGTCACATTGTTTTACAGTATCCAATTCTACCACTGAAATTTTGAAATAGTTTTGCTGCTTATGAATTCAGAGTTGGACAATCCAAACTGCTTTTCTTTTTCAAATGATACTAATTGTTTTTTATGCCCTACATGGCAAAAATTCATGATTTCCTCCATTCTCACTCACCTTCAACATTGAAACAGCAAAGTGATTGATTGAAAAAGCAAAAACTGATTTTATTTCTCCACAAGATCCCCTTGTAGATATTGGTCATGTGTTCTGACCAATAAAATACAAGTAGATGTCATGGGTGGGACTTTTAGGAAAACTTTTCAAAAGCAGTACAGATCCATTTAACATATATTTTCTTTTGCCTTTTCTCTTCTTCCTCCCTAGAGAGTGGATGTGATGCCTGAAGTCATGCCGTGAACTTGGGCTTGTGGGGTAATAAGCAAACACTAAAAATGGCTGAATGGAAGCAGCACAGAAGGAATCTGGATTATACTGGTAGCAGGGAGCCACCAACCAATCCCATAAAGCCCAGTTCCAGACATCACACAATGTGAAGAAAATCAAAGCCTTAATTTGTGCCAGCTTCTGTTTTACTGGGTTCTTTTACTCAGAACCAACTACAATTTCTAACTTAAAAGTGATTGGTAACAATAGCAGAAAATATAGAGTTTTTCAACATCTTGAAACTTAAAAATTGGGATAGATCTACAAAACATGGCTAAATATTCTACAGTTATTAGGTATTTTCAAATAATATTTTAAAACAAACAATCTGTTGATCAAATATTTGAGAACATAATCCAGTTATCAAGATAGATAAAAATAATAAAGCTTCCATCCACTCTCCCTGTATTTCAGTAAAATTAGTTTGGACATGGAAAAAAGACTTGCACAACGATTTTTTTCTTTGGAAATTGACAGGAAGTACATAAAGTTTTGGGCTTTTTAACATGAAGAATTATTGTGCTCAGAAATATGGATGTGTTATAGTTCACATAGTGAATGGACTTTTAGATTTAAATAAAGGGAGCAGAAGGAACTGCTGAATTATAGAATTGAAAAAAGAATGAAAAGTATTACTAATGATGAGTTTTTTTATCTGCATGTGTGATTAATAGTTACTACTTAAAATGTGTTAATAATGTGCCAAGATCTGTAGGAGGTACTGGGACTTGAAAGTAGGCCTTCTGACTAATCCCCAAACCTAGATTTTATATCTTTAAATCACTAATCAGAGCATTAGAATCCTGTACTAGAAGAAGAGAGGTATTCAGTGGGTTCTTTGATAAATTATTGAGTTTATTCTTTTCTTGTCCTGAATCTCTGAGAAAATCTCCATTTCCAACACATATCGAAAGTGAAGAGATTTGGAGAGGCATTTTATGGGATTAAAAATTCTCCCAATGACAGCTCCACAGCTAAATTGTTTTCATGTGGTATAACAAATCATCACACATTTAGTGACTAAAACGATGCCATCTCTCCCCTCACACTCTCAGCAGGTCATAGGTTTAGTTTGCATGCTAGGTTGTCTGCAAGGGGCTCTCACAAGTTGGGGACCCTCTTCTCAGCTCACTCAGATTGTTGATAGAATTTAGTGTGCAGGACTGAAAGCTAGGACTTGAGGTCTCGCCCCCACCTTACAGTGCCAGATAGACCCTGAAGTAGACATCTTGCTGGCTGTTGGCCAAGGGCCTTCAGGTTCTAGCTATGCTCTCTTTCTCTCACTTGGCAGTTTGATAGCTTCAAGGCTGGTAGAAAAACATTTCACTGACGCTTTACCTTTTAGAGGACTCATTTGATTAAGTCAGGTCCAACCAGGACAATTTCCCTTGTCACTAAGTCAGGGTCAATTAGTCATATAACCATGGGCATGATGCCCATCACACTCACTGTCCCACCCACACTCCAGGGGAGGCGATTTAAGAGGTTGAATGGCCCAATGGGCAGAATCTTGGGGGCCACCTCAGAATCCTTCCCACCACAACAATCCAGAGCTTTTTGCTGCTGAAAGGAGTAGTTATATAAATGATTACCTTTAATTCACAGCTCTGAAGAATAAGGCCCATATTCTTACCTAATTATCCATAAATCATTGTCAGCACTTCAATGTCATAGTCGTTTTAAATTTAGGTATTCAAGACTTAGGGATGACTATTCCTTCAAACTAGAATAAAGAGAGTGCAAGTATGCCTAATCCTTTCTTTTGTGTATAACATCCAGGGTGCCCCTCCACCCATGGGTTGGCACCTGGGAATTTTTTCCTCAGGCAGGTTCTGCCACATGGTTCTGGAATTGGCAACAATTGTGGCATCTCCCTCATTTGGCTGGTTCTTCAGTGTGGCTCTGGACTTAACTGATGGAATTTATCCATTTTCTCCAGTCTTCCCAATTACTCCCTGAGTTGCCTAATAGCCTTTATTAAATCTACTTCAACAAAACCTAACCAGAGTGGATGCTATTATTTGCAAACAAGAACTTTGACCAATATAGTAGTTAACAAGAGTTGTGGTAATGGACAACAAATCTCTCAGGAAATGAGAATGTGTTGTTGCTTATTTGAAGTGATTAAAAGTCAGTGAAAATGCAGACCACGTCAGCAGTGGAAAGAGTCACTTACATTATCACCTGGTCCTAAAAGGTGGGGGCACTAATCACGGCAGAACTTTGGGGGTGCAAATGATTGCACTTGTACAGGTAGGAAGGCATGTGGAAGAAAAAAACAGAAGATCCCTCTGCAGGCTTCTAATTATTATAAGAGTAAAAAGACAGCATAATGGTTAATTTTATGTGTCAGCATGGCTAGGCCATGGTGCTCAGATATTTGCTCAATATATATGTAAATACATTTGTACATAAACACACACACACTTTGGTTCTGTTTCTCTAGAGAACTCTGACTAATACAATGATATAAACAGGCTGAAAATTTGACCATGACCCAAAAAAGTTATGGTAATCAAACTATAAATGCTCTAAAAAGAGTGCCTCGTGTGGTCAGGGCTGTTCTAACTGCATACAGTATTATCCTATGGCTTGCTGAATCAGAGCAGATGATTTCATAGTCTCATTGTATCTCATATGAAAATGAAGTTGTCATTTAGGGGAAAGTAGTACTCCTCATACCCCTAATAATTCTAATGGGACATATGGGAGAAGTCTGATGATTCATGTTACTTCAGACTCTCAAATTTCACCTACCTCCCAATGCCTGTTGAAGCAGCTCTTCCTGATCTGCCTGTGTGGCTGTTCCTGCCTTTCTTGAATTCCAGGTAATGGCCTAGACAGAGGCAATTACATTTAAAGGAAATCTACTTCTCGTCATTGCCCTCCCCTGAGAATCCTCATTGCCTACAGGCTTATAATTAGAAATTTCCAGAAGCCTACTGCAAAATCAACCCAGGAAAAAGAAAGCTGACACAGACAAATGTACACATGCATGCATGCTTTCAAAGAAACAAGATTTTGCTAATTTATAATAGTGAAAGCCTGGGGAAGATAAGTGGGGATGAATTTGGAAAGTGCTTGTGGCAGATAGGAGTTTCAAAAGTGCCAGACATCTACCATCCCATGGAGAGTTAAATTTGAACATGAATTCAATATTGTGACTGGTAGACTGACATTACTTGTGTTCAGACTAGGTCATAAAAGTCAATGATTCCCACTGGCTCTCTTTGGGATCTTTACCCCTAGAATACAGACTCCACACTACATGGAAGTCCAAGCATCCACATGAAGAGGCTATATATGGGGTACTCCTAATCAGTACCTTGACTGAGGTCCCAGAAGGCAACTAGCACCAGCACCGGACAAGTAAGAGTAGGCCTTTAATCAGCAGCCACCCCACCCAGCTTTCAAATTTTTCTAGCTGAGGCCTCAGACATCATGAGACAAAGATAAGATGTCCCTACTATACTCTTTCTAAATTCCTGACTCTCAGATTCCATGAGCTTAATAACAAGAAGAAATATTTTTAGTCACTGAGTTTGGGATAACTTGTAACTGAAAGTGTACTTGGGCCAGTAATGCAGTAATGGAGAAACATGGAGAAACATGAATTTAGATTGGGCTGAGTTATTGATATGCATATTGATATGCATACTTACTGCATATTCTGGAGTCAAAGTGCTAAGTCAAGTTCTTGGGAATTTAAAATTTTGCTCAATTAGTTCACTGAAACCTGGATTGAGAGGTGGCCTTCCCTATATGAAGATGCGTAAAATGTCGTCTGATGTTATAAAGAAGAAAAAATACAAAAGATTTAGGATAAATAAGAATGTTGGTATAAAACAAACCCTAGAGGGCCTCCCTGGTGGTGCAACAGATTAAGTCTCAGCCTATGAAGCTATCCGCTGCCACTGCAGCACAGGTTCAATCCCCAGCCAGGGAGATTCCCACATGGCCCCTGCAGACCTCTCCTGCCTCGCACGCTGCTCCCCTCTACAGTGTACTTCAGTACATCCGCCTGTTCTGTTACCCACTCTGTCTCTGGTGAATCCTCTCACCGCCCCCCCAACACCTCTGGCCTACACCCCAGCTTGTATGCATAAGTAAATACATCTTTAAAATAAATAAATAAATAAATAAATAAATAAATAAATAAATAAATAAATAAATCCCTTGAGAAAAGATGCTAAGATGACATCACAGGTAAGTAACATATAAATCTCTCTTCCAGCCTTCTCTAATGGAATCTGCAGCCATTTTGCGCTATCTGTTCACTACTAGTGAGAGGAAAACAATGTGGGGGACAGATAGACACTGGCACTGGACTACAGTTACTCCATGGGAATGTAGGCTTTCCTATGGCCCACAGATCAGAATGCAAGCCAGTGACTTCAAGGACTCAGTTAATCTTCAAATGGAGCCTGTGCTTCCACAAAATGATCTTGTTAATACTTTCCCAAATTTGAATACAGACACTGAGCAACTGGCGAAAATTCCCATACTTGCCTTTGACCCACAGAATAACAGCTTAAATTATGGTATAAATGGCCAAATGTAAGTTCTTAGAGCTACCTGATTTCCCAAAATATTAAATCATAAGTAGTACCACAAAGCTGGGGTAATCCTAGAGCCTCCTGCCATCATTAAAGACTTAAAAGTTGCACAGGCAGTGAGTAGTGCATGCCCATCTCACTTACCTATTTGGCCTTTGCAGAAGAGAGATGGGTCTTGCTAATGACAAAGGATTATTTTACACTAATGGTGCCATTATATCATAAAGATGCTATAATCTGGTAAAGAAAATCAATCCAACCCTTGGGTTGTAGCTGGAATGTAGTTCTTGATCACAACCTATGCCTTTTCATTTAAATAGAGAACACTAGGTGCAGATTCACTGGCTTCACTGCCTAAGAGCAATATGAACTTGCCCTGTGCCTAATTTAGTCCACAGAACATCAGAGTGGTCTGTAAACAGATGACTTCATGCTAATGAAACCCAGCATAAAGGAAGAATATGTTCATAAAACACATATGTCAAAAGATAGATGATCTGAAAAATACAAACTATTACTTCAGTGAAATTTCTGGGAGACCAGTGATTCCAGGCTTCTCAAAATATCTCTTTTGACATGAAAGAAAAGTATTACATTATACAACTCCTGTCACTAAGCTAGGAGAGCCTTGCTTGCTCAAATTTTTTATTTTGAACAAAATATATATGACATTTGGTTGTGCTTCTCAAATAATTAACAGCTCCCTGAAAGTCTTCCAACTTTAATTGCAGCAGAAAGCAATAGGAGACTCTCTAGAACATCTAAAATATATCCTCAAATTTCAGTGCACAGGGACCTTTTTCAATAAGCAGTGACAACAGCATTCTCCTTTTGAGAAAGCTTTGACTATCAATTGAACTCTGGTGGAGAATGAATGAGAGTGTACACCATGTGACTATGGAAATTAAGCTACCCACCATGAACTAAATGTTATATCATCTACTAAGCTATAAAATGAGATATTTCTTGCAGCATTCCATCATCTCTGGGAAATCACTTATGTTTGAACAGGCCCAAGTAGGTCCTGACAGCACAAGTTGGAAGAGCAGGAGACTCATGCTCTCAGTGCATCAGCCAATGCCTTGCTCTCTTTGGTCACTCCTGTAGACTCACAAAGAGATTCCTGTGTGTAGATGACCAAGAGGGAAAATATCCCAGTTTAGTGTCAGTTCCAGTGGACATGGCAACACCAAGAAGCACTTATGGGAACTCCTATTTATAGAAGTATTCTTCTGACCCACATTGTGTAGCAGCATGTCCACATCCCTTTCAATGCAGTTCAATCACCCCACTGACAGAGGTGGACCACTACATCACAACACCCCACTCAGTGCGGAACAATAAGTATTCTCAAAGGAAGAAATTCAAACTACTATCATGAGACTTATGTTGAAATAGAGATAAGCAAAAGGCTTACAATAATTTATGAACAATAGCTAATAATTTCATCATATGGTCAGGAACTCCAGAGGAATAAGACTGGAAGAATGGTGATAAAGACTAGTGCAAAACCCAATCTAGACTTTTAGACTTTGAGAACATTGGTGTCCTACATATAGGAATGCTCAAATTACTATGCATTTCAGGAGTCTATGTGAAACTATGGAGAATTGTTCAGTAGATGGTAGGATAAGATGACCTATTATGTGGATTTGTTAACCTCTTTCCACAGTCACCCAGTAGTTATTGAAGAGTCTCATGAAAATATGATGGTGACTTGAGAAACTGTTTATGCCTGATCTTAACAACCTAGACTTCCTCTCCCCCAGATGTCTGAATATTACTTCTACCAAGTGCCCAGTTGGAAAGTAGCAGTGAATAAACATGAGCCCCGCCATATGGTACCATACCCTGAAAGGGATAACCAGCTACCTGGTGGCAGGTTAATTACATAGGTGAATGTTGGAAGATGTCATCTTTGGAATTCACTGACACATTCATGGATTTGTCTATATTGTCTAACAAGTTTCTGCCAGCAATACCATCTGTAGACTTACCAAATACCTCACTTACTGTCACTGTAATTCACATAGCATTGTTTTTGACCAGGGATGTTATTTTACAGCAAAAATGATTAGGATATTATATTGATGCATTTAGAATGCATTAAGATTTCCAACCAAAGGCAGTTAGCTTTGTAAACCAGTGAAAGGACTTATTAAAGATTCAGTTTGGGAGATAACTTACAAAGTTAGTATGGCATCTTGTAGAACACAGTAGATTTTATAAAATAAGAACCAATGCATATCGTTATTTCAGTCACGGCAGAACAGATAAATTTAGGATCCTAGAAGTGAAAATAAGAATGGCACTTCCCACTCTTCCCATAATGGTCCACTAAAGTAAATTTGACTTCACATCCTTGCCACTTTCAACTGCATTGGCTTAAGCATCTCGAGGGAAGAGTACTTTCACCAAGAGGCACAACTATGTCCAAATCAGCTGACAAAGCAGACAAAGGGATTATCACATTAGCTGTGGGACTGAGCATAATTTAAAAAGGGATAATTACTGCTATGCAATGTAAACACAGAAGAATATTTCTTTAACATGAATATTTCTATAGGGTGTTTGTTAGTATTTCCATATCCATTAATAAATGCTGATGGAAAACTAGAGCACCCTCACACATAGGCAAAAACTCAAATCCCCAGGATTGGATGTTTGAGCTACTCCAAAGTAGGTGAAGAACTTCAGTTAACTAAGTCAAAACTGATCTGAAAGTGAAAGTTATGTGGATGAAGAAAGTTGTAAACATCAACTAAAGACCATTTGAAGAATATGTAACAATTTTCTGTTTTACCCTTGCTTTATTTGAAATGTTTTTATTGTATTTACTTTATAATTTAGTACACACATTAAAAATATCATGGCAAAATTGAAGAAACATAATCGTGTGTGTGTGTGTATATATGTATATATATGTGTGTGTATACATATATTCGTGTGTATATATATGTGTATATATATTCATATATATATTCATGTGTGTATATATATGAATATATATTCATATATGTGTGTATATATATTCATGTGTATATATGTGTATGTGTGTACATGTGTATATATGTATGTATATATGTGTATATATTCATATATATTCATGTGTGTATATATTCATATATGTGAATATATAGTCATATATGTGTATATATTCATGTGTGTATATGTATGTATATATACATATATACATATATATACATATATATACACATATATACATATATATACACACACGCGCGCGATTATGTTTCTTCAATTTTGCCATGATATTTTTAATGTGTGTACTAAATTATAAATACAATAAAAACATTTCAAATAAAGCAAGGGTAAAACAGAAAATTGTTACATATTCTTCAAATGGTCTTTAGTTGATGTTTACAACTTTCCTCATCCACATAACTTACATAATATAACATAATATACATACATATACACACACATGAATATATATATATAAGAATATATTAGGATATATATTGTTAGATACATATCTAATATTTATGTTAAAATACATAGGTATATTAGACTTAGAAAAGATTGTACTAAACAAAGAGTCTTGAAGTCTCTCTTCATTGGGGAAGAATGTGTATTTTTTGCTCATAAGAGAAAAGGTCATCTTGTTAATCAGGAACATAGTTTTTGTTGCTATTTTTGTTTTTAAGTTTGGAAAATGAATGTAAGGCCAGATAAATAGTGGACTCCACTATTGCATCTGTCTTTTGTGACTGCTCAAAATATTACCCTTCTTGCATTAGGTTCTTTCCTACTTCTAAAGTTTTGTTTTTCTCAAGTGGAATCCACCAAACTACATCCTTACAGACCCTTTTACAAATAATTTAAGCAGTTTCTTAACCTGGTTTCTGTTTAAGCCAATGTGTCAAAATAGGGTCCGCACAGTATATTCATTTTTTGATAAAATGAGTGGCACCAGGGATGGAGGTCGTAATGGAGGTTTCCTCCTTGTTCCTTGATGTGCTTTGGAATCAGAGGTCCAGCAGCAGCCTCCACTTCAGGACAGAACAATTCCCTTATTACTCCAGTTTTGTGGGCTCAGGTTTTGTTCCTAGAAGTTTATCTGTTTCTCCAACGCTCCCAGTAATTCCATGTAGGAGACCATAAACCTTATCATTTGAACTAAGATATAATTGGGAGTGAAAGGGAATGTTCTTCATTTCAGGGGTAAACTAGCACTGCATTGAACAGATGGAACACATAAGTAACTCTGATACTGTGATTTACTAAACGTACTTTTAAATTAGTCAAAGTTGACTTACTTGTTCTTTTACTACAAACCCTAACCAAAATACCATTGGATTTTTAGGATTATAAAACTAGTTAAAAATGTAAGTGGACCCTATATGCTACATTGCACCTACAACATGGCAAAGAATATTCCATTCTACATATTAATAAAGCAAATTTAGATTAATTCAAATTTCTGGGATCTGTTATATAAATATTAGTTGATTTAATGTAGCCATATGCTTGTTGCCTTAAAAATCATGACTTACACTGATGTCATATGTTGTTAATAAAGCCTACGGAATGGAAACAAGTACCTTCTGATGTTTTTATAAATAGCAAATCACTAACATATAGGTGTATCGAGGTTAAACTAAGTGTTAAATGCAATATTATCAGGACAGAGTATATAATTTAAAAAGTCTATAAATTAGTGTCCATGTTAAAATTGTCATCATCTAATTTTTATTTGTTTCTTTATGCTATATATAAAGCTATATGCATATTGTTCTATGCTATAATTATCTTTACTGTAGTATTACTGTCAGAAATCCAAGAGGAAACAAGTATAAGTTCATTCATCATTGCAGTATCTCCATTCTAACCATATTACTGGACACTTACTGGCACCATACTTATTCATTTAACAATTCATATAGACACTGGACTAATAGCTGAGAATACAAAAATGAGTAAAACAAACATAATCCTAGAAACATGACTGTGAGTCTAGTAGTCTTAAAAAGGAAATGTGGTTATCAAAATATAGTACAAATATGTATGGCCATAATTAGTGCTGTGAAGAAAATGTGCATATTCCCTTAAATATATGTACTCTGGGACCTAGGTTAGGGGGGAGCTAGGGAAGATATGTTGAGCAAGTGGAGACCTGAATGTGATAAAATAGTAACTAAGTGTGGGAGAAAGGACTGCCCTAGCATAAAGAAAAGCCAGTGAAAAGCTATGAAGCAGAACTGGGCATGAATTTCAGTTCAGAACCGTGAAAGGAAACCTGTGCAGCTGGACCTGAGAGCAAGGGGGTGTGGGACCAGGTTCAGTCTCTAGTCTGGGGGAGGGGGGCCTCCACCCCCAACCTCTCATCTCTCCCCCCTTGTCCTACTCCCCCTCAGCCCCAGGCCAGGCACTGTGGGTGGGCCTTCCTGAGCCCTCTTTCCCCCATCCTGGGGAATTGGGTAGGTTGTTAACAACCTTAAACAAAAATACCAGGAACAGAAACTGCGTTCTAAGAGGATGGCTAGTTCAGGAAATCTACCTGAAATAGTAAAAATAAAGAGAGAAACAGAGAGGAAAACCCAAGGCAAAGTTCTCATGGGAAAACCAAAAATTGAGTCCAGACATCGAGCAAATGAAAGATATTAATCAGACAAAGATGAAGCAGTTCAGATCAAGATGACAGATTGAACACATGTATATGCCCATCCTTTCCCTCCTCCTTAGCCTACAGAAATTTTTTTAAAATTTTCATTTATAAAGGATAATTGTGCTGAAGCAACAAAACAAAAAAAATTACCATCATCTGAACAAAAACTTAAGAAAGAAACAAAGTAGATTAGAAATGGAAGGGAAACCAGTTGATAAAAACAAAGAAAAACTCCACCCAGACTAAAACACAAACAGGAGAAAAGTATTTAAGTAAATTTGTATTTTATAAGAAAATTGTTTATAATCAAAATTATCATCCAAAGGGCTTTTGTTTTCACTGTACTCTTGAATATTTGAAATGTGGTGGTTATGCCTGTGTTACATGGGAATAGTTTCAGAAGCCCAAGGCCTGCTAGAGGGCTGGTACACCTGGATAAACAGCCCTGGGCAATTGATCTCCAATCTGTTCATTCTTACAGTAAGCACTCAGGAATGTGCTGGTGGTCACAAGTTAGTTTGCATCTGGTGAACATTAGAAGCTGAAGCAAAGTGTCCAGTACAGTTGAAAGGGATCAAGAGGGAGTAAAAACTTCTGAGAGAATGGCAAAAGGGCTCTTCACAATTCTGAAAAAGTTCTCTTTGTCTACTGGTAATGCTACCAGCAGCAAGACAGCTACTTTCACAGGAGTCAGCAAGGTTCTCCTCCAACACGAAGACACCAATGTGCCCTTGGCCTTCAGAACTATTTGAATGTAGCAATTTGCATCTTTTCTACTTATATTTAATGAAGTTGTGCTATCTACTGAAATTTGTTGTCTTCCAGTCAACACAATAATATTTATGAAAACTACTCTTTCTTTACTGTTCCTTTAATGAATAAATAAAAATTATTCTTGAGAAGCTGTGGGAAAGTGATCACAATCCAGACAACTGAAATACCTCCTAAGCATCCAGCACAAGAGATTTTCCCTCAGTGTTGGAACAGAAGTCTTCTTTGGTTAAGCATGTGAAAAAATGCTTGGCTTACATTTAGAAGTCATGCTGTAGGGATAACACTAAATCTTTAATCATTATCGTCATACTAAATCTGGTGAGTGCTTTTACTACAAGAGGCCCGTGGATGCCAAATATGATGGCAAGAACAGCAGACTTACATCTCCATCTGAGATTTGCTCATCCTGGGACAGAACGGTTTGAACAGACTGACAGACAAAATCATCTGCCGTATTTAAATTTTCGGCTTTTTTTGTTTCCCCTTTAATGTCATCAAATTCTGGAAAATTAAATATGAATATAACTCTCCACTGTAAAAACAAGAGCTGCTCCAGTTATACTCTAAACTTAGAGGCAACAAAAATGAAAAGTACAGTAGCTTTGGTGCAATTGCCAGAGTAATTCACTAAATTGCAGCCTTTGGATAAGCTACATGATTCAGAGCTTTTCCTCTTTCCCTAAAAGTAGTAAAAGGGAACTACTGCCATTTGTCCCCTGAAAAATGACCAGGCTTTCTGGTGCATGTGTGTGATGAGTTCTGGAACTTGGAAAGAAGAAAAGTAATAAAGTAGCTCTGATGCACCATTTTGACAGGAGAGAAAGAGAAAGAGGAAGGGGAATAAGTGAATCTGGTGCTTGTTTCCAGAACTACCTTCCTTGCAGCTAAACACCACTATTTTATTGTGTCTCACCATCTCTTAGGTCAGGGAAGTACGCAGGTCTCATATGAGTGATTTTACTATGTCTGTACTTCAGCTGAGGTTAGTTGACTCTACACACCTGATAAAAACTGGCTTAGAATTTCCAGGAAAGACTTATTCACTTACCTAGTGCCTTGGTGGGGATGGCTGGAATACTAAACTTAGCTGGAACTGTCAAACAGAACACACACAATTTGCCACTGAGTATAGGCTTCTCAGGGTAGTCAAACTTTGTGCATGACAACTGACTTCCCAAAGCAAAGGTTCCAAGTGGAAGCTATTTGGAATCTCAAGATCTAGGTCAATGGGAGGAATAGCAAAGAATTTGTATCCATGATGAATCTATTTCAGAGAGAGAGTTTCCCCTTAAGGACATGATGGAATGACTGATACTGGAAATACCCTTCTGTAGAAACAACCAGAAGACTAGAAAAAATGTATGCAACTATTTTTAGGCATTGGAGAAAAGGTGGAAGAATGGCAGGTTAAGTTTAGAATTGGACAGAGAAAGACATCAGGCTGTATTGGACATTCAACAACTCCATGGAGGAGTTCTAGTACCTTTGCCTAGATCAGTCATCACATGTGGGTCACAGCTAAAGGGCATAACCTCCACAAGGCAGCTCATTGCCATTAAAGCTGTCCCAGAAGGGCTAAAAACTAAGGGCACCTTGCTGACAGCACTACTGGAGTTAGGACAATTCCATTGAAGATGGATCTGAGTGGTGTATTTCCACGTGTAAAATACTTGATGTGATTTTCTTTTTTTTTATTTTTAAAGATTTATGTATTTATGCATACAAGCTGGGCTGTAGGTCAGAGATGGTGGGGGGGGGGTAGTGAGAGGATTCACCAGAGATCAAGTGGAGAGCAGAATAGGCAGAGCTACTGAAGTACACTGCTGAGGGGAGCTGAGGGCGAGACAGGAGAGATCTGCGGTGCCATGTGGGTAGCTCCCCAGCCGGGGATTGAACTCTCGCTGCAGTGGCTCTGGATAGCTTCATAATGCTGAGACTTAACCCATTGTGCCACCGGGGAGGCCCCTTGATGTGATTTTCTATGTGTCATCCTGTGTGGTGTTTCTGGAACTTCTTGGATATGAGTTTCATCAGGGACATTTGGCCAATATTTCTTTTGATTTACATTTAATAGCTTTCTTGGGCTATAAATAGTATTCATTAATCTATATATATTGGGGCCCTCCTTGGTGACACTAGGGGTTAAGTCTCAGCACTATGAAGCTATCAGCAGCCACTGCAGCTCCAGAGAGCTAACCCACATGGCGCAGCAGACCTTTCCTGACTCACCTGCCAGCTGCTCCCCTCAGCAGTATATTTCAGTCAATCTGCCTGTTCTGCTCCCCACTCTGTCTCTGGTGAATTCTCTCATTCACTCCCTAAACACCTCTGGCCTATACCCTAGCTCTTGTATGCATAAATAAATAAAAATAAATTTAAAAATAATACTCTATATATATATTTAAGAGTACAATTCCTGAATTTTTCCCAGTAGGCAATAAGCTCTGCAAATGTAGTTTCATTAACCTATCGCTCTTGAGAATGCTGTCTGTCCCCAATATTTGTTTCCTGCTTCCCCAGTATGGTACTGGAGTCTGTACCACTATTCTATAGTCTCCTGTATCATGTGACTGTGTTCTGGCAATGGTGTGTATGCAGAAAAAACACACCATCTATTGCGGGTCATGCTCTTAAAGGAAAAAGGTCTCTGGGCCTCCCTGGTGGCGCAGCAGTTGAGTGCTGCGCTGTGGAGCTGCCGGCCGCTCAATGCGAGTTTGACACCCAGCCAGGGAGCATCCCACATGGTGCGGCAGACCTCTCCTGCCTCGCCCGCTGCTCCCCTCAGCAGTGTATTTCTGATCTGCCTGTTCTGCTCCCAACTCTGTCTCTGGTGAGCTCTCTTGCCGCCCCATGCCTCTGGCCTGTGCCCCAGCTTGTACGTATAAATAAATAAATCTTTAAAAAAAAAAAAAAAAGGAAAAAGGTCTGATCTTCACTTCCTCATTTCACCTCGCTGCTAGCTAGTAATCCATCGTAAACCTTAGCAAGGTCAAAACCTTAGGAAAAAAAGGATCAATGAAGCAGGAATTAGTATCTTTGACTTTAAGAGGTCACCTCACACCAGTTCTGGAGTGATATTCTTGAACTATAACATGAATAAAAAAAGAAAAATACTTCAGATAAGACTCCCAGCCTCCCTCATGAAAAATACTACCCCACTCTAAAAAGAAAAAACTCCAGAATTATTTCTCATTTCACTCATGATTTCTCATATGCTTTTTCCTTTCACCATGGGTACTATAAATATTTATTATATTCAATGATCTATTTATAGAACCTTTCAATTTTTTATTATCCAGTTATCTAGATGCCCTCTATAAGACCTGCTGCTTCCACATTATCTATCTGAAATTATAATAGGGAGAGAGGATGTAACTGTGAAATACCTTGTTATGAGTTATATTTGGAGACCTACATATGTCCTCACCTCAAGGAGAGATGGGCTAGGCATCGGGAAAAGAGCAAATTTCGAGTTTGTATGGAAAGTTCCTATTATGGCTTGAGTTTCAAGAGGACATTGGTGAGGACCACCTGGTACACAGTGGCAGCCGGTTGGAGAGTTGAAGTAACTTCACTGACCAACCTACTTCCACTGTGAACCCTTGAATCTGTCTGACAAAATAACCTTTTCTATGACAAAAATCTAATCATGTCACTTTCCTGCTCAAAATCCTTTACTGGATTTCCATTGCTATTGAGATGAGCATAAAAATCCTTACTGTGATCCTTTGAGGATTCCCTGCCTATTTCTCTAACTTTCTGGGGCCCAACTCTCCCTCACTCTCTGAGTGACAGTCACGCTTGCCTTTCTCTAGTTCCCTCCAAAGCACATCTCCTTCGCCGTTAAAGAGCCTTTAGGCAGGTTGTATATTTTGCTTCAAATATGCTTTCCCCTCATGCCACCTTCAATATATTTAACACTTACCCAAGTATCACATATTTAGGGGGAGGAGCAAACTTTGCCTGAAACTTCAGATTTATTCATGTTTCCCATGCTAGATTTAAGCTATACATTTATACTCATGATTTTTCAAATATACCTGTATATTTGTAAACATATTTGATTCAAGAATAGCTCCCTTGTCGGCCACAAGGCTCAGGAGAGCCAAGTTTATTTCACACACCCTGTAGCACATAGTCCATGGGGGTGCTTAATGAATATTGATTGAACAGAAATCATGAGATATGATGTCTAAGGTAAAGGTAAGACTTTTACCTTTCTGCCGGTCTTTTCCATTTCTGCTGTGAGGAGCTGGAATCCTCTCCATTGTTAAATCTGATGAGCTGATACAGACTGTCTTCTGGAATTTGATTGTTGAACCTGAAATACATGTCTATCAGGTTCTATTTCCAGCTGTAACTTCCAGCTAGAAACAATGTGAGAGGGCAATGCCCCTATGTAAATTTTCAGCAAACCCCTACTTGTATGCATAATGTTCTGGGCTGCAAACTCCCTTGTGGAAAGCAGAGGGGAAGCCTGCTGGAGGAGAGATGGCACTATGAAGCGGTTATGCACTCAGACTTTCAAGACCCCACTCTCTGGGCTTGAATCTCTTTTTTATTTTTTATTTATACATACAAGTTGGGGTACAGGCCAGAGGCGTGGGGCGGCGAGAGGGTTCACCAGAGAGAGAGCGGGTAGCAGAACAGGCAGATCAGAAACACACTGCTGAGGGGAGCAGCAGGCAAGGCAGGAGAGGTCTGCCACGCCATGTGGGATTCTCCCCGGCCGGGCGTCGAACTCGCATCGCCGCTGCCAACAGTTCCACAGCACAGTGCATAACTGCTGCACCACCGGGGAGGCCCCTCTGGGCTTGAATCTCTATCCCCCACTTAGGAACTCTCACTCATGGCCAACTTTCTGTCCTCTCTGTGTCCCAGTTTTTCAACTATAAATGAGAGGCAAGTATTATGTCCAATCCAAGGTTTCTCTTTGTTATGTGAGTTGAAGTTGGAGCCCAGGTGAAAAGTTAGTGGAGCTTTATAACTGAGAAGTTTGCTGAATAGTTTTATGTTGAAAACTAGCTTTTGATATTGAAGCTGTCAATTCATATTAGAGTGTTTTGTGAGCAAAAAATAAATAAACTTTTATTGTAGAAAGCTAGTGGGGCATGGGGGTTATTTATTATAGCAGTCAGCCTCCTCCAAATAACACCCAAGGACTGGACCAGCACTCTGAACAACTTATGTAACTCATTTCAGACTGAGGTTACCATGCCCATTGTAACCACAGCTGATGTGCAAGTTGCAAATCCTTGCCCAAGATTATTGTCATGTCGGGCCTCCCTGGTGGCGCAGCGGTTAAGCGCTGTGCTGTAGAGCTGTCGGCATCAGCGACACGAGTTTGACACCCGGCCAGGGAGATTCCCACATGGCACAGCAGACCTCTCCTGCCTAGCCTGCTGCTCCCCTCAGCATTGTATTTCCGTTGATCTGCCTGTTCTGCTCTCCACTCTGTCTCTGGTGAACCCTCTTGCCACCCTACACCTCTAGCCCGTACCCCAGCTTGAATGCTTAAATAAATAAATCTTTAAAAAAAAAAAAAGATTATTGTGATGTCTGCGAAGTTGTATTCTTATGCTCTCCTCTGGCTCTGATTTCTTGGTTTTGCAGAATTAGAAAAGTTTATTCACATTTTCTCTATTCCCAGCAACATCAACTAACCATGAAATGCAACCTCTATTCAATTTCCAACTCCTTCCCCCTGCAAATTCTACTCTCACATGCTTTTGTTATTTAATTGACTTTACTGAATGTGCTGGTGCAGTGAGAGAGTGCAAACATTTACCTTGCACCATCCATAGAACTTCAAAGAGAACCGCAGTTTTTCCTAAATCTTTGAGCTCTATTCCCAGTAAAACTAGAAGAAATAACCCTATGCCTCACTTTCTTCTTTTTAACCCTCTTCTTAAGATTGCCCTAATTTGAGAACACCAAATTTCCTTCCCTACAGTGTGTGAGTCATCAGTTTTAATTTAATAAAATCACTTCTAAACCCAAACTCACTTCCAGACCCACCTTTGCAATGCCAAACCATTAAGGTCATTTTGGGTGCAAACAGGCTCTCCTTGTTTCAGGATCTTTTTCATAAAGACACGACAAATAGACATTCAGTCACCATGATTTAGAGTTTGGGATTCCGCCGCCAGGAGCTTTGTGCCACCAAGATGTAGAGTTCTGGATTGATCATTTCTGTAACCTTCAGTGGCTTTGGGACCAGCATCTTTGGTGGGGACCACGCCAATCTCGAGAAGAAAAGTTTGAAGCCTTTGCAAATAGCTGAGTGACTGGAAACGACTCCCAGTTTTGTTACTGCTATAGCTGAGAAAAGAAGGCTAAGGGCCGGAACGGGCGCCTTGCTAAAATGCATGAGTGCAACCCTTCGGCTGCTACAGCTGCTGTTTCGAATGTTGTTGGCCTGGTGCTGTGCTGGGTATCACAGAGGTTCTGGGAGCATCTCCTGTCATGTCTTTTGTTGTCCTCCTGAGTTGGGTCCTGGCCTACATTCTGGCTGATGCGTGTCGGCAGAGGCAGGGAGGCGCCATCTTGGATACGTGACCCGTTATTCAGGAGAGGAGCTCCCTCCGCGTCCTCGGTGGCAGGAAGACACTGTCTTAGCTGTTTTTTATTTGGAACTTAAAAGGACTGGACATTGCTTTGGGTGAGATAAATGGCCATTTCTGGCCTCTTTGTTTTTCCCGTTTGTTAAATAAATCCCATTGTTGTTTAAAAAAAAAAAAGACACAACAAATAAGGCCTCCCTGGTGGTGCAGAAGCTAAAGTCTTAGCACTATCAAGCTATTGCCAGCCACTGCAGTATGAGTTCAATCCTCAGCCAGGGAGCTAACCCACATGGCACAGCAGACCTCTCTTGCCTAGCCTCTGCTCCGCTCAGCAGTGTATTTCAGTAGCTCTTCTCATCTGCTCCCCGCTTTGTCTCTGGAGAATCCTCTCATCTACCCACCTCTGCCCTGCACCTCTAGCCTACACCCCAGTTCTTATATGCATAAATATATAAATAAATCTTAAAAATAAAAGACAAAAAATATAAATCACACCCATCGGAGGTGGATAGTTCCATATAAAAAAATAAGACAAATACACAAATTATTACAAACCAGAATAGATTATTACACCTCACCAACCAGCTACTCCTTTCACTCCCTGTGGAACTTGGGGGAAACAGAGAGATAGTATGGTCCCTCTTCACTCCACTAACAAACATCTCTAAGTTCTGGGGAAATTAAACGTCATTTTCCCTTACAAAAAGGGAAGGATCCTTGATCTACAGCTTTTAATTTCATGATAATCTTCTCTCTCCCCAGGGAGAGAGAAATTTTCTAACTCTCTACTCCAACTCTAGAAATAGTAAACCTGAGGATACACAATCAATTCCAATTCAAATTTTCTTCTTGTTCTGTGAACTTGAATTGGAGCCCTGGAGTTATTTTAGTGATATTTTCTTTATTGTATGGTATTATGAAGGTTTTATATTTAATACTAGTTTTGTCATGGAAGCTATAGATAAATGACTCCCAATAATAGTAACCTATGGTACTTTGGTTCTGCAATATTACATTTTAAGTAAAGTACAATGCAGAAATCAACTTACCACTTTAAATGTCTTCTCTAATAGTTTGATTTACTCATATTACTGATTCTGGGCCAAATGGTGTATTACATCAGATAATATAAATTAGAATGCAAAAAAGAATATTATGCAATTATAATAATCCATTATGGGATTGATATTTGATAGAAAGTGTTAATTCACTTTAATTTTAAGTAAGTATCCACTGAAAATGCAGATGCTGTCATAGCAGTATGATCTCTGAATAAAAGGTTCATGTTTTTATTATAATCTTATGGTTACACATGTCTTAACTGATAAATTAAGAGAGCAAAGCTTTTTTTCACTTAACATGATATATTTTATGTCTCAAAATTCTTATGTTCTCTTTTATCCTTTTAGCATTCATAGAGATAATCTTCATTTTACAGTAGTCATAAAGAAAAGTTAAATTCAGTTACTATTTACTTTTAAAATATGTAAGTTTCCTCTCTGAATCACTGACTTTATTCCTTTTATGGGGAAGATGTAAATATTAATAAGAAACTGAGGTGAGTTAGAAATATTTTATCTTCATTTATTTAAGAATGAGAACTGAAAACACTAAACTGATTTCTAAGTCTTCTCTATTAGCTTCATTGAATTGCTATTCAGCAACAGCTGAAAACAGATCTTCGTTGAACCCTGATTCTCTACCTTTGAATCAGTATCTTACATTTTTACTCTCCCAGAAACAGCTGCATTTCAAAAAACAACTTATGTTAGAACATTCCTTGTAGAGTTGGACATGCCAGTTCGTTGTGTATTTTCCTAGCATCTATAAGACCATCTGAAATAAAACCATAGATTTTAAAACTACAAGTGACTTTGGAGTCATCCATTGTAATCCCAATAGCCCACTTGTCATTTGCCACATTACGTCTATTTGAACATCAAGACAAATTTTAATTGGGTTTTGAAATGAGAATAAAAAAATTTAAACCGAATTAATAGAACAATTGGTAAACTAACAAGAAGCAGAAGTGAGCCTCTTTTACTTTGTCAGTTTCAGTTTGCTTTTTTTAAAGATTGAAGAATTTTGCTTTCTAACTACCTTTAACTACCTTTGTTCTCCCAGTGCTATTACACACAAACTTTTGGGCTGTAAGGAAAACTGCCTGGGGCCCAGGGTAATAAGGAGAGAGGTACAAAGACTGAAGGAGCCATAGCAGGACAGGGCCTTGAGGGCAAACTGGTCCAGTGGGTCACAGACTACAGTGCATCAGAAGCACTCAGGGAGTTTGTGAAGACACAGATTCCCAAGACTTGCTCTCAAGATATAGCTTCAACAATTAAATATCAAACCCAGAAATATTCATTTTCTTGGGTAATTCAAATGACCAACTGATCTGTTATACCTCCTCTTTTGTCTAGTTCCCCCATTTTGCAGAGTATCTGAAAATGGCTTAAACAAAATCATTCAGTAATTACAATGGAGCTTTACATCCAATTACCCCATAGATAATAAGTGATTATTCTGATAAGTCATCAGAATTGAGATTGAGATCCATTGCCTACGGAATTTCATACCCTTGATTCCTCCATGTGCTGTGCTGGGGACGAAAAGAATGAATGGACTGTACACTGAAAATGGAGAACATTGGGCCTCCCCGGTGGCGCAGCGGTTAAGCGCTGCGCTGTGGAGCTGTCGGCAGCGGCGACGCAAGTTCGATGCCCGGCCGGGGAGAATCCCACATGGTGCGGCAGACCTCTCCTGCCTCGCCCGCTGCTCCCCTCAGCAGTGTATTTCTGATCTGCCTGTTCTGCTTCCCACTCTGTCTCTGGTGAACCCTCTCGCCGCCCCGCGCCTCTGGCCTGTACCCCAGCTTGTATGTATAAATAAAAAATAAATCTTTAAAAAAAAAAAAGAAAGAAAGAAAATGGAGAACATGGAGGCCTAGCCACACATGATTACTTGCCTAGTCTTGGAGTCTGTTCTGAAGAATTTGTGTCAGCAATTTCCCTAGGATAAGTCATAGTTTGGGAAAATTGGGAACAAATTAATTGACCAACAATATGACATTTGATACATAAATTATATACAGGCATGATAAAAGTGAAAAGATGTGGTCTTTAACACAGATGCTGCAGTTATAGTTTGGATGTGTATATTCCCAGTATATAGACACACAGGGCCCTCCCTGGTGGCACAAGGGGTTAAGTCTCAGCACTATGAAGCTCTCCACAGCCACTGCGGCACAAGTTCCATCCCCAGCCTGGGAACTTCCCACATGGCACAGCTGCTTGCCCGCTGCTCCCCTCAGCAGTGTATGTCAGTCAGTCTGCCTGTTCTGCCCCCCACTCCGTCTCTGGTGAATCCTCTCACCCCCCACACCTTTGGCCTGCACCCCAGCACTTGTATGAGTAAATGAATAAATCTTTAAAAAAAATAGAGAGACACACAGGACAAATATCTGAAAGATATATATCAAACCATTGACTCTGGTTGTCTCAGAGAGTGCTTTTCTCAACGCAGTAGTAGTGAGATATAAGAACCTTCTAAAAAAATTTGCTGATCATATTTCACATATTTTGACAACAGTTATATATTGATTGCAATCAACATATAAACACAAGACAAATGTACAAATCCAGAGGTTATATGGCATTAGAGGCAATATTCAGCCTCAGCAAAAGTAATGATGATGAAATGATCACAGGTTTTTTCCCCTGATACTTTTCTGTGGGTTCTTTTTTCTGTGACCTGTAAAACTAAAAAAAAAAAAAAAAAGTATGCATAATACATATATTTAAATTAATTGTGTATTTCCTAACGGCCTGTGTTGTAGTCTCCCTTCCATAATTCCTACTTTATAAGCATTAGGATTATAATAGATATTGGTTTCCCTTTCCCTAAGGGATTTGGTTGGTGGTTTAGCAGGAGCTATCATAATATAAATGTATAGCATATTTTTATAGGGTGAAAAAAGTGAGATCCTGTAATTGACCTAATATTAGATCTACAATCCACCAAAGACTTTGCCTTCTATTGAGTTTATTAATAATTTAGCTATAGTGGTGCACAAAGGAAGTGGTGTATATTTACATAGATATTATTGAAACCTCCTTCGAAGATAAGGTTATATGGTCTAGCAATAAAAATGTGTGCATGTGTAATATATTACTATCTTTTCCGCGTTGACTGCAGCTCTAGTAAGTCAAAGGTGGTTGTTTCTTCTTGGAGACAAGGTTGTGATAAGAATATTTGTTGATTTCATGATTCTAAACTTGTCACCACTACTGACTAGTTCTGTGATCCCAGCTAACAGATAAATGTTAAGTTCAGGGTTCAGAACAAACCCCTATAGAAAGTGCCCCCACTTAAATGTCTACTTATCTATACAATTTTAAGTGTATGTATACATATGCAAAATATGTTCATAAGCTAAATATACACAGTTCTTATGTCTTCATAAGCTAAGAATTTCAGAGTTCAAAAACTAGACTTATCACTCTTTTATAGGCCATCTAAAAATAGATTATTGTTTTTTGTTAAGTCAGATGCCCTGGAACATTAAAAATTAAATATTAAAAATAGAGGCTGACAGCACAAGGTGCTTTTCATAATCCTTGCTTCTTACTGCCTTAGGCGTTTAACGCTAATTTTCTAATGGTAAGCACCCATGCTTACCCCATGTACCTGCATGTCGTTCAGGTGATGGCCCCAATAGTGACAATAACTAATATTAGTTGAGTACTTATCATTTGTCAAGCCCTGTGCTAAATATTTTACAAGTATTAATTCATTTATTCTTCATTTTATTGATGAGGAAATGAGGCACTGAAAGGTTACTTAACTTACCTAAGGCAACTCAACCGGATAAAGACAAAGCCAGGACTCACACAGTGCATTTAACTCCAGGACCATACCCTTAATGAGTCCCTGCACAGTCACCTCTTTTTGGGATTGCTGCCAAGCTCCGTGAGGAGAGAGACCAGAAAGTTTCTTGTATTCTCATTTTATTCACCGAGCCTGTTTCTGAGTATGTATTCAATAGATATCCTTAAATAATGAATAAATGATACTGTTGTTTCTCACATCAGTTGCAAGGTATTTTGTAAAAGATTTGTTTCAAATGATAGAATACCAGAGTTTGCAAGCCATCAACTTTAAAAAATAAAATAGAACAGCGTCAAGTGGGAAATAAGGTCATTCTTCATTCATTTGCCCTTTGATGTCGTAATAAAATGCAAGCCCAATTATCTCAGTGGCTTAACATATAAGAGTTTATTTATCAGTTACAACATGTCCTTTGTAGATTGAGCAAGTCAGCAGGGAAGTTCTCCTCCAGTTCACAGGCTGCTCCCATGTGGCCCCACTACCTCAAGCAAGGGCTCAGAAAAGAACTGCAAGGTCAAGCAGGTTCTCACCATAGCCTGAAGTGACATGCAAATCACAGTCCTCTTCTACTCAGAAGCTATGGACTAGAACTGGTGTATAGCCCGAACTAACTGCATAGCAGCTGGAAACTGCAGTCTTTTTTTTTTTTTAATATTTATTTTTACATACAAGCTGGGGTACAGGCCAGAGGCATGGGGCAGCAAGAGGGTTCACCAGAGACGGAGCGGGTAGCAGAACAGGCAGATCAGAAGTACACTGCTGAGGGGAGCAGCGGGCGAGGCAGGAGAGGTCTGCCGCACCATGTGGGATTCTCCCCGGCTGGGAGTGGAACTCGCATCGCACGCTGCCAACAGCTCCGCAGCGCTCAACCGCTGCACTACCAGGGAGGCCCGCAGTCTTCTTTTTACCTAGCAGAGAACTGGATATAGCTGAGCCCCAGCAGTCTCCAAAAGAGAGAAAGGAATAGGTATTTAGTTGGTGCTGGAATTGCTCATAATATTAGAAAGACTTGTTGAAGTATGTCACATTGACCAGTGTTGCCTCACGAGTAGGAGAGAATTAAGTAGGGAGCAGTGATTAAAATGGCACAGGGGCAGATGTTATTATGTCTCCTTTCGGCTCATGAGTTGGAGAATTTGTACAGTTTGTCAAACACACAATATAGAATGAAGAAAATTATCTCACTATATATAAACAAAACACTTTTGATCGGTTAAAGAGCTAAATGTAAAGAAAAATCTATAAAAGTATTTTCAGACATACAAGAGAACATACTTATCCCTCTAGGCTAAGGAAGCTCATCTTGGCAAAACACAGTATAAAACTTATAAGAGACAAAGGGTGATTTTTAACTACATAAAAATTAAAACTTGTTTTTGACAAAAAGGCAGCAAAGTTGAGGAAAAGTTGATATATTTGGAGACTATAATTGTAACCTGTTCAACAGAAAAAAAAAAATTTAACATACAAAATAGACCAAGAATCCTAAACATAACAAAGAGGAGGGAAATAATGCAGCAAAAGGAAATATCAAGTGCCAATAAATGTATATAATGATGCTTTACACCAGTAGTAAACAAGAACAAGCAAGTGAAAACAGCAATGAGATACTTTTAACTTCTCAATTTGGCCAAATAATCAACATGATTAATAAGAGTCTGAGAAAAACGCTATACAGAATTATAATTTCCTGTAGAATGTTGGTAGGAATATAGATGGTGATACCTTTCTTCAGGCTATTAGGCAGTAGTTAGTAAAATGCACATTCCCTTCAACTCAGCAATTCCACCTCTAGATTTTTATCCTACAGAAATTTGTATGTGCATAACGATGCATGAGCAGCATGTTCATAGGGGGAAACTGAAAACAACTTAAATGCTCAACAATATTGGAGTAGGAAGTAAATTATAGCACTTCTATGCCTAGACTGTTACATGTAGCAGTATAAAAAAAAAAGCATGCAATGAATGTAATTAGAAAAATCAGGAAAAAAATAACCTCCATGAGAGAAGGTATGGTGCTGATATTTTTAAGTGTTATGCAAGCTTAGCAACTGTTAGACTGGAATAAGGAGAATTCATTATAATATTCTTTGCCTCTCACCAGTGTTGTGACATTGGAACAATAGAAAAGAAAATACATCACACTGTTTATCTCTGTAGTGAACAGTATTTACCTAGTCAGGATAATGTAAGTGCTGTTTATTACTTTTCATCTTTTAGAGTCAACCTACAAAGCATTAAAGACTTAATTAAAAGTTACAAAAGATTAAAAACATTAACAACAAAAATTGTTACCAACCATAAGAAAATAACAATAAAAGTAACGGGCGTTATATGGTTGGCAGTAGGATCTGGGAAGCAAGATGTCTGCCAGGGTCCGTGAGCTAACAGCCTCATCTCTCAGGGTGGAGAAACACTGTCAGGGAGACTTGTTTCATCTGTTTTGTTTAAAATGTTTGTAATGTGAATATGTTCTTCATGTACTTAATAATAAATTTAAATTGTTAATTTCTAATTTTTAAAAAGAAAATAAAGTGTGAGGATAATTTTATAAGCCTTTGAATACCTATTTAAATATCTAGATATACTCATGGGTATATTTTTATTTGATTATCTGGAAAACTCTATTTTCCACTTTAAAGTAGAACATTTTTTTAATCCAATACATGTTAAAAATATTTCCTAGTATAGCCACATAAAGAAGCCAAAATATCGCTCTTTAATTTTCTTATTCAGAACAATGTATATTAAGTAACATGTTTGAAACCCCTATAATACTATACTAGCATAATGTCAAATAAGAAAAATAGAACAAAAACATCACCCTAAGATTGTAACCAGGACTGAAACCAAAGTCCAATAAAGGTGGTGCCTCCTGGAGGGGGTTGCTGATGAAGATAGATAGCCCCAGGGAAAAATGCTAAAAAGGTATTGTAGTTTGGGGTGGAGACTCTGATAGGAAATAAAAGGGACCAAAGAAGAAGGAGATTGAGTGCCTCGATGGAGAAGAAGAAATTAGCTGCAGGTGCTTGTGAGCCACCAAGATGGAGAGGTTTTGTTTTTTTTTTTTTTTTGGAATTTTTTTTTTTAAGATTTATTTTATTTTTACATACAAGCTGGGGTGCAGGCCAGAGGTGTGAGGCGGTGAGAGGGTTCACCAGAGACAGAGTGGGGAGCAGAACAGGCAGATCAACCGAAATACACTGCTGAGGGGAGCAGCGGGCAAGGCAGGAGAGGTCTGCTGTGCCATGTGGGATTCTCCCCAGCTAGGCATCGAACTCGCACCACAGCCACCAACAGCTCCACAGCGCTGCACTAACCATTGTGCCACCAGGGAGGCCCCGTTTTTGGAATCTTCAGTGACTTTGGGGCCAGCGACTTTGGAGGCTTTGTAAGTAGCTGAGCGACTGAAGCTGCTCCTGGTTTTGTTTTTACTGCAGCCAAAGAAAGAAGGCAGAGGCCCGAAGCGGGCACCTTCCTAAAATGCACGAGTGCAGTCTGCTGGGCCGTCTGGCCACTGTAGTTGCTATCTTCAGTGTTGTTGACCTGGTGCTGTGCTAGGGCACCACGGCAGCTCCGGGAGCCTCTCCAGTTGTGTCCTGTGTCATCCTTATGAATTGGAACCTGGCATCTGCAGTGGCAGGAAGTTGCCATCTTGGACATGTGGCCTCTTGTTTGGAAGAGGAGCTCCATGTCCACAGTGGCCGAAAGACACCACCTTCATTGTTTGTTCTTTGGGACTTAAAGGACTGGACATTGCTTTAAGTAAGGTAAACGGCCATATTTTGGCCTCAGTAACTTTTTTTTTCCAGTTTGTTAAATAAATTCCATTGTTATTGTTCTCTAAGCCTGAATAGCCTTGCAATTGTGCGTGAGGGTGCATAACTAAGATAGTGACCGGTAAACAATTTGGGCCCTTTCTGCCCGGAATCAAGATGATTCAAAAAGCATTTAATTATCCAATGTAATTATTTCTTATACTAGGTTAACTGAGATGCCATATATCTTGGTTCATAGATAAAGGTGGAGTCATTGTAAAAAGAACTCTTGACCTGATGATCAGCTATTTATTTACTATTGAAAATCTCCTTCCAGTACTCCACTAAGTTTCTGTGATAGGTATAATTCCAATTTCAAATAAATGAAGAGGAAAGTTTTCTCATAGAAGCGTGTTAATGAGAGCTTATTCCTACTCTGACTCATTATTTGTTCCTTCTGTATCTCCCCTGGGGAGCAGGATGGTGCCTGGCATATCCTCATACAAAGCATCAAAGAGCTTCTTCCTCCTACAGTCTGGAGGCCACTAGAAACCCTGCTGACTTCACAGTCTTGAGCCCTGGGGGGTGAAATGACAAAGGCTGCCTATCTCCATCAACAAAGGGAAAAGCGGAGGACACTTACCTTCTCTCTTCAGCCTTCAAAATCTCTCACCAATACGTTTAAGTAGTGAGTCCCAATTGTATCTGGCAATGAAATATAAGAAATTGATGGAGGAACTATAACTTAAAATAAGGCTAGAACCCGACTTACACAGGTTGGTGGGGGTAGACGGAATTCGCATAACCATTAACCCAGCTATACCAATGCCTAGATCACAAAAGCAGACTCAGGCAGGAATCAGACTGCTGGGCAGAGGTAAAGATGAGGTTGAGCCCATTGTAGAATCTCCTTTCAAATTCTAGTTAGTCATTAACAGAGGAGCCATCCTCGAAGATGAACCCCTCCCAACTGAAAGAAGGCTGTATCAGTGCCATCCCTGCAAGAATGCCGGGTAGCTGGCTTTCTGCCCACCTGTGCCTATGCAGGTGTTTCTTTCCACCAACTCTGTCCCCCTGTTGGGCAGCAGCCTGCCTGCCTGCCCATGACCTGCACCATGTCGGGTCTTCAGTGACCTCCCTCAGCAGAGGCAGCTCTCCTCAGGGCTGCCCGTGTGCCTGCAACCATGCAGACCTCTCTCTTAGCAAACCTGCCCCCTCAAAGGGGCAGCTCATTCTGCTTGCTTGTGACTGTGTAAGCATTCTTTACTGTCCTATCCCTTTTCCCAATAAACCTGTTTAAGTATATCTAATGTCTCTGTGTCGTGGAGAGACTCGCTGTCTGTCCCTGAAGAGGAGCTCTGGTGAAACCTTTCCCAGAGTGAACTCAAGGATCCCACTCTAAAACCCATAAACTCCAAAAATGACATCAAAATGTTCCCAGGTTTCTGGTCCCTGCAAAATTAGTAATGAATGTAAAAGTGGTCAAATACTTATAGACAATACTTATAGATATCTGGTCCATTTGTGTAATAATCAATTCAGACAAATAGAATTCTTTTTTTTTTAAGATTTATTTATTTATACATACAAGCTGGGGTACAGGCCAGAGGTGTGGTGCGGTGAGAGGGTTCACCAGAGGCAGAGTGGGGAGCAGAACAGGCAGATCAGAAATACACTGCTGAGGGGAGCAGCGGGCGAGGCAGGAGAGGTCTGCCACACCATGTGGGATTCTCCCCGGCTGGGCGTTGAACTCGCATCGCAGCTGCAGACAGCTCCACAGCACAGCGCTTAACCGCTGCGCCAACCAGGGAGGCCCCAGACAAGTAGAATTCTTTGATTAAAATAAAAGAAGGATCGAATGAGTATAGGGAAGACTATTGGTTGGAGATAGTTGGAGAGGGGAAAAGGAGAAGATGAGAAAAAGCTTAACCGAAATTAGATGAAATGGGTTTAATGGCTCTTTATTAGAGATCTGGTATGGTCCACAAACAGGAAAGCTAAATCATTAAAGCAGTCCATTAGGGGCCTCTCTGGTGGTGCAACTGGTTAATTCTCAGCCTACAGAGCTATCAGCAGTCACTGCGGTGGGTAGGAGTTTGATCCCCAGCCAGAGAGAATCCCACATGTCACAACAGACCTCTCCTGCCTGGCCCACTGCTCCCCTCAGCAGTGTACTTCAGTTGATCTGCCTGTTCTGCTCCACACTCTGTCTCTGGTGAATCCTCTCACCACCCCACATCTCTGGCCTACACCCCAGTTCTTGTGTGTATAAATAAATAAATAAATCTTTTTTTTAAAAAAGCAGCCCATTAAGACATCACTGTCGGTGCTAGACATTTTAGAACACACCGAGATGTTACTGATAAGAGAGAAAGGATTTGTATGGAATGGGAATGGAAAGGAGAGAGAAAATAGAGAAACCTTTTAAGAGTTCACTTAGGAAGCCACAAGTAAGGTTATGTAGGCTATGGATTAGGGTAAAACTGGCAATAATGGAGACAAAGGACACATGGAAAAGACATTATCTTTGGATCCAGAAAAAGAAACTTGTCCCCAAGAATATTCTAGTGCCCATCAGCAGGGTCACACCACTGAGCTGGCCTCAAATCCCTGTCTCTTGAAGGAGAAGCGCAGACTTCAAGGAGCCTGCCCAAGCACCTCCGCAACAGCCAATCAGCAAATCATTCTTATCTAAAAAGGACCCAGATTTGCTACTGCACATTTTATCTCCATTTCCAACTTCTGGATGTAGTTACACTAAATATGGATATGAGGCAAGATGAGCTGAAGAATTCCTGTTCCGTTGCTTAAAGAATAACCCCAAACTCCCTTGTCTCTAATCCAATATTCTTCTAACTAACCAGACTTTCTACTCTATTTTTTTAAGATTTATTTTATTTACTTATGCATACAACAACTGGGGTATACGCCAGAGGTGTGGGGGGTAAGAGGATTCACCAGAGACAGAGTGGGAAGCAGAACAGACAGATGTACTCAGATACACTGCTGAGGGGAGCAGCGGGTGAGATAGGAGAGGTCTGCTGTGCCATGTGGGTCAGCTCCTGCCCAGGATCGAACTCATGCCCACTGGCTGGCAATAGCTTGATAGCACTGATAATTTAACCCTTGCACCACCAGGAAGGCCCCACACTTTCTTCTCTAATCCCAATTAGCACAATCTTTCCATCAAACAGACTTACCATCTCTTGCATTCTGTCATTTATGCATTCATTCATTCACTCATATGCTCTTTAGTCAACAATTATTTGTTGAGTAATGATTCAGTGCCAGGTTCACCTGAGGATTTATAAATTTAAACAACAATAACAAGATCCCTCCATCATGGAGGATTCATCTTAGGAGAAGCAAATAATAAGTAAAATATAGAGTATGCTAGAAAATAATTGCAAGGAACAAAAATGATGCAATGCCCACCTTTATAGAACTCTCTAACTTTTTCCGTAGCCTTCCAAACCTATTTTACTTTTCAAGATTCAGAGCAAATTTCTTTCTACTAAGTATCTTGTCTTATACCTTCAGCCTACAACAACCTCATCTTGTTCAGTGACTCTTACTGTCTCATTCTTTGTGTACTGTTCATGCATACAACACTTCCCTCTTCTGAAAACCATTGAGTAGAATGGATGTGGTTACATATACATCTAAGACCTTGAGAATTTTTCTTTTAAATCATCAGTGAGATCATATGACTTCTGTAGCAAGATGTAACATTTTATAAAAGTCTAGTTGATGTATCTGAAGTCATGAAGTAGAACTTGGGAGTAAAAGACAATGACTGATATTGAAAAATACAGGCTAGGCACTAAAAGGGAGAGTTGAGGTCAAGGCTGGATTGGGACAGATTTAAAAGAGATGAATAATAATAATTCATCTTTTTTGTGGCTTTGTAATAAAGCCATGGGGTGAGGAGAAGTAAGTAGATGGAAGAAATTTATCTGGAGTAGACCCTTTTAAGAAGAATATTATAAGAGAAAAAAGAGAAAAATATAAGGTCTTAGAAAGGAAGTCAATGGAGCAGTATCAGAAGGGGAAAGAATGTGTTACTATAATTATGTTCATGATAATGTCCTAAGAAGCTGAATATTCATACCCATAACAAATCTCCTCAGAGATATCTTTTGGACCAAAATTCTAAATTTGTTTGATAAGAAAAGTTTATAGGAATATTTGGGTTTTTTTTTTTTCAACATAAACGTCTAGTTCTACTTCTATATATCAATTGAATTAGACTCTTTTTGAGAAAACTCAAGGAATGTGTATGTCTGCTTAATAGTTATTCTAGGTGATTCTTTTGATCTGGCAGGTTTTGGAAAAGATGAGTTGGTGGGGCCTCCCTGGTGGCGCAAGTGGTTAAGTCTCAGCACTATGAAGCTGTGGGCAACCACTGCAGCAGTTTGATCCCCAGCCAGGGAGCTTCCCACATGGCCCAGCAGACCTCACCAGTCTCACCCTCCTGCTGCTCCCTCAGCAGTGTATTTCAGTAGATCTACCTGTTCTCCACTCTGTCTCTGGTGAGTTTTCTCATCACCCCCCTAACCCCACACCTCTGGCCTACACCCCAGCTCTTGTATGCACAAATAAATCTTCAAAACAAAAGGGGAGGCCTCCCTTGTGGCACAAGGGGTTAAGTATCAGCACTATGAATCTATCCACAGCCGTTGCAGCACGAGTTCGATCCCCAGCCAGGGAGATTTCCACATGGTGCAGCAGACCTCTCCTGCCTCACCTGCTGCTCCCCTCAGCAGTGTACTTCAGTAGATCTGCCTTTTCTGCTCCCCACTCTGTCTCTGGTGAATCCTCTCACCACCCCACACCTCTGGCCTACATCCCAGTTCTTGTATGTATAAATAAATAAATCTTTAAAAAAAAATTTAAAAAAGGATGAGTTGGCAAAGCCTAGGACAAAGGGATTATGATTTTACTATCTATTGATACAATACTTTCTGGTATTAACTCAGAGAAGAACCATAAAAAGATTTAGAGCCAAAGAGCTAGATCTCAGATAGTGCTGGCAAATTTGGTGTGTCACCTCTCTTGCCACTTTATCTTGGTAGTAAATGATCAAGAGCCAATCTCTCACCATTTCTACTGTAGAGTCTGGAAAATTTAATACTCCCTTTCCTCAGTACCCATGCTGTTAGATGGGCCAATTTACATGTAAGCGGAGGTTTCCTGGAGGATCCTGGAACTTTTTTTTTTTCTTGGAATAAAAGAAAGACTTGACAGGTACCATCCCTCTCATCCTGACTTGAATCCAGATATGATGATTCTTAGTTACAGCAGTCTTTTGGGGCATTGAAAGGAACTTTCATGAAGGAAAAGTCAAGAGACACCCTGAGTCTATTGCAGACCTGGAGTCTCTGTTAACAAGGAGGAAGTGGAGAAAGAAAGAAGAGAAGACTTTTTTTTAAAAGTCTTTTTTTTTTTTTTTTAAGATTTATTTATTTATGCATGCAATGCTGGGGTACAGGCCAGAGGCATGGGGGCAGCAAGAGGGTTCACCAGAGACAGAGTGGGAAGGAGAACAGGCAGATCGACCAGCGGGCAGGCGAGGCAGGAGAGGTCTGACCCGCCATGTGGGAATCTCCCATGCTGGGCCTCGAACTGTGTGCAACAGCTCCACAGTGCAGTGCTTAACCGCTGCGCCACCAGGGAGGCCCTTAAAGGTCAACTTTTAAAAGTTGGTTTTCTGTTATTTGCAAAAAGTAACTGAAAGCATTTCTAACTGAATCAAAGAAATAGTGGGGTAAACAACTCAGGCCTGAAATAAGAAAAGACCCCTTGTCTTAGAAATGTGCATGCCTGAAATGATAAGCTCATTTTCTCATTAGGGGATGGATGAGGACATGAGTGCAGAGATATGAACTTAGATTCTGAGTCAAGGGAGAGTCCTAGAAAGGAAATAGAACAGAGAAACTTGATATTTTAAGTCTGCACTGTGGTAATAATAGTATATGTGGCCAAGATAAGACAAAAATAATTTGTCTTGACAGGATGTATGTTGTAACCAACCTGCTGTCAACAAATGCAAAATGGGCACAAGAAAGGTTTAGTAGTAAAGGGAGCTTCTGTTACCAGGGCATCTCATTGTGCAAAAAAACAAAAGTATTAATACATTAGTGATTTGTTTTTCTGACAATTTTACCTCTCAGAAAGTAAACAATCAGATGAAGTACCGCTTTGTATTTATTTCTAGTGAGAGCGAGTGGGCACCCGGGTAACCTTCCATTGTGTGATATCCAACGATGTCCAGTATGCTTCAAGACACCTGGAAATTAAATTTTAGGGACTTGAAGGGAAAGATAAGTCAGATACAGAGGCTTAAACTGTAAGAGAAAGATTATTTTAAAAGACTTTTAAAAATGAGATTTTTCAACTCAACAAGTCTCTATTGGTCATCAGCAACACAGTTCAAGCTGCACCAGGAGTTGTAGTTCTTACTCTCAAGGAATTGATAGTGTTGCAGGAGGAAAATAAACAGCACTCAAAGGCACAGCTACCATTTATTGAATATCTACTGTGAAAAACAATATGATTAATAATTTACATATAATATTTAAAATATTTACAAATGCTCTTCTAGGTAGATAACCTCAGTTAACAAAGATTTAAATGTTTAGACTGGTTAAGCAAATAGCTCAAAGCCTCACAGGTCATGAGGAAATACATTTCAGCCCTACTCCTCTTGATGTATTGAATCACCCTGATCCCACGGGCCTAGTAAGACAAAGGGACCTTCATTCTCTCCTACTTTCTGCCAGGTATGTTGGAGAACACCAGGTGTTCCTTTGCATGGATTTGGCCCTTGAAACTAGCAGCTTTTAACAGCTAACTACAAATGAATAAAATTGTTTCCATCTTGGAAACTGGAGTATCTGCTAAACATCTGGTCAGAGAATTCATTTCTTGAATGAAAGATGAACCATTCTCAATCCTCTCTGCTTAATTTTTTTTTCCTGAACTGTCAGGAATTTTGGTAAGTCATCATTTAAAATACTACTGATCAATGACAGAAAGTGTAAAAAAGATTTGTCATAGTATTCTAAGAGAAGTTATATATGTTTTAAAAATAGATCAACTCTGTAGTACTGAAAACAACTTGGTAAGTCTAATGTGTTTATTAGCCTAAAATGTTAAGATGTAGACAAAATTATAACATAAGAGTTTTACTTTAAACATTTAGCAAATTATACAATAGGTTAAAATAACTGGAATCACTAAATATGCTGAAGACTTGCCAATTATATTTCAATTTTGGGTGTGTGTGTAATTTGAGTGAAACAAGCTTACTACTCTTTTCTCAAGAGCAGTTAATTCTTAACTGAATTACTGGAAAATTAAATTTCTACTACACATGTATTTATCTATATAAATTCAAGTTACATGTTTTACTTAATGGCGCAGCAGACCTCTCCTATCTGGCCCACTGCTCCCCTCACCAGTGTATTTCAATAGATCTGCCTGTTCTGCTTCCTACTCTGTCTCTGGTGAGTCCTTTCACCCTCCATACCTCTGGCCGACACCCCAGTTTTTCTATGCATAAATAAATAAAAATCTTTAAAAATAATTAAACCAGTGTTGTCAGTAGCTGTGGGAAGTCTAGGAATTATGTCTTCAGAGATTCACTGAGTTATGTTAAGATACCAGAGACAAGAAGCAGTTTTAGCCAAAGGATTTCACTGAGTTGAAAGCAGCATAGTTACACACTCCCTGTTTCCTATAAATTCCAAAAGGGGAAAAATAGCCAATGAACTGTGCATGAAAATTACATTATAACAATACCAGTTTTCCTGAAAGTCAAAGGGGAAGTTATCTACGCCTTTCTTTGAGTGGGGGAAAAAAAAGATTATGTTTAGAAGTCAATAATGACAAGACTTGGCCCATCTATAGCTCTTAACATGTAGAAAAATTAAAGAAAATCATAAGTCACATGTAATTAGTTATTTGCTTCAGACAGAGACATAAACATATAGAATTTTTCAAAATTCTCTCATTACATATCAGACTAATGTGTTGTCATGTAGGGAGCAGCACAAGTGCCATGATTTGGGGGTAGCTTCCATCCCGCCCAGATTGCACAAAGCCCAGAAGGCCAAGTTGAAGCTGTGTTTATATTCGTTCCCAGGTCCCCAACAAACTTTCTTTCTGGGCTACTTCCTTCATCCTTCTCACTCAAGACAACAGGACCATTGAGAACCTCAGTCAGCACACCCAGGTCCTTCGTGCCCCTTCTGATTGGAACAATTAGAACTAGATACACCTTCCTCCTGTGGAACCTCGTGCTGTGCTAAGATGCAGGACTTGGCCAAAAGTGGCAGGATGGAAGCTACCCCCAAATCATGCCACTGGTGCTGCTCCCGACCTGATAGCACATTAGTCTGATATGTAATGAGAGAATTTTGAAAAATTGTATATGTTTATGTCTCTGTCTGAAGCAAATAACTAATTAGATGTAACTTACGATTTTCTCAATTTTTCTGCATATAAAGAGATGTAGATGGACCGAGTCTCATCATAATTGACTTCTAAACATAATCCTTTTTTCCCCACTCAAAGAAAGGCATGGATAAATTCCCCTTTGACTTTCAGGAAAACTGGTATTGTTATAGTGTGATCTTCGTGCACAGTTCATGGACAGCACAGGTCTGAGGCTGCAGAGTACGGCCACATCTTCAGTGCTTTGGAGAAGGAGTCAGATAGGGCTTGTCCCGCACAAAATGTGGGGTAGGGCTACTCTTGCACTCAGCCAGAGGGCATTTAGATGATCTTGCTGGCTTTCAAGGAACATCACTTTATTTGTCTACCAAAAATCTGGCCTCGAATAGACCCCTGGCTAATACTATTTCATGGCTCTGATAAGGAAAATATTCAATGATTTGCTCTTTTCCCACCCCTTTATAGTCCTTTTTTCTCCCTTGACCCTAATTACTCCTTGACTTTGAATCTCAGGGTGTTAGAAAGTTAAGGATCCTTTGAGATCAAACCCAGCAGCTTTTTGCTTTCTGCATGATAGAACTGAGACCATTTTGTGATTTCTGCCCCACTTAATTCTTCTGATATCTGCTCACATTTTTCAGCAGTCACAGCTCCTGGAAAAATTTTGCTTATTGGAAATCTTGCTCTGCCTAGCCCCATACTAAAACTAAGGGGTTTACAAAAAGAATGAAGAAAATGAGAAACCTACATGTCATGAAAATTTAAAGCACTGTAGGCATTCATTATATTCTTTTTACCCCCATATAAATTTTTTATTTCATTAGTTAAAAACTTCTCTAAGAATAGAAACTGTGTCCTTAAAAATATTTTTTAACATATAGGCAATCTAGCACAGTATTATGAATGCCCAGGAGTTTAATAAATATCATTTATTATTGATGATGAGCTGGTCTATCCTCTAGTCTACCAGCAGTATCCTACATAATCATCCCAGACAGGTGAGATTCCATCCTGCGTTTAAAGACCTCCAGGGAGTGAGAATCTAAAACTTCTTCCATAACTCATTTCAGTGTCTAATAATCTTAGTGTCTGCGGGAAGATTCTTCCCAAGAAGGCAGCATTTAGGAATGTTGCGGAATTAACTGGACTCCCCGCTTAGGCCCTGGAGTCAATCACTTGAGTTACTAGTAGCCATCCTGGGGGCATGGTGGGTACGAGTGGGGAAGGTAGTCAGATGAGGAAGAAAAAATAACACAGATTAGGTTTCTTTCCCGTTCAAAGGAAATACCATTGTTCATACTTGTTAGTAGAACTGTCTGGTGTTGAAGGGCAGAAGTCAGGAGATTCTGGATTTGGGGAGAGCTCTTTGATGGGGGAAGGTGAGTTTTTTACACTCTTCCCTGGAACAATCCAGAAGGGTAAAGTTGCCATTAGTATTCTATGAACTCAGTGTGAGTTACTGTTACTAGAACGGAATCTGCATACTGTAGCCCTGTTACAAGTGATCTGAATACTTCACTCCCTTTGCAGTGTGTATGTGTACGTGGTTGTGTTCACCTGCACATGTGTGTATGCATGTGCATACATGCATGTAAAAGGGCTTGTGGGGGTGTAGAACTAGAATGACAAGAGGTGAAGGGAGGAAGGGTTAGCAAAAACCTCGCAAGTTTTCAGACCAAATCAGACTTAGGCAAGAAATCCAAATCAGGGCTGAAAAATCAAAAATGCCCAAAGAGAGGAACTGCAAATTTGGTATCAGCCTAGGGGATGAAGTGGGAGTGCAGAGTTGGAGCGAGAATAAGGACTGAGGAGGCGCAGGTCAGAGGAGTTTGGCCCAGTGAGAGACCTGCACTGCAAGGAAAGCCACCAAGTTTTGCCTCCAAGAAAATGGTTTGTCAGGATCCATTCAAAAAGTCAGTTTCAGTCTCATCATCGGGATACAGGTGAGGGTTTCTCTCCAACCTGTGCCTATGTGCTGGCCTCCCAGGGGCTCTGGGATTGAGATCCAGCTGGCTTAAATAAGTGCAGTTGGATAGATCTGAGGATTCTAGTATTTACATCAGTTCAGATCAGGAACATCCAAGATAAGTTTCAAATTCTATTGTGCTCTGACTAGAACATAACCTGCCCCTGGTTAGCAGCTTCCCTCATGATCGCTAAGACAAGGTGAGGATGGGCACACAAAGCCTGTGGAGGAACTGGTACCTTAATGACCACTAAGTTTTTTGTCACATAGGTGAATGTAGGTCATTTGGGTGAAAAATATCCCATGTCACTGTATGTTAGCCAGTCTTTCTTTGGGTCCCTACAAACAGAGAAGTTGGTGGCTTAGAGAATAGTGAGAAGCAGTAGATTTAAAAATCCAGGATAGCTCAAGAAGCCCTACATGGTATTAAGAGCTTGGAGAGGAAGTGTGGGTGGAAGAGAGTATGAATCATAAACAGTGGTTTGTAAGCCTTTCTACCGACTGTCAGCCCCTTGGAATAGAACAGACTCCAAACACATGTTCTATCCCTTGTTTCATATTAGCCCCCACAAGGCATTTTCTATAGCTATGTAGGCACGCGATGTTTGTTTGCTTAAATTATAAATGATTTATTCTATGAATGTGGAGTCACAGGATCACATTGGTGGAAGAAAATAATCTCCGCATAAAAGAAACACAGCTTTAATCTGCCCCCAAACCTCTTGTCCTTCTTCATTCATGTCAGTTTTTGTGTTATGTCTTTACCAGGATATCTGTTTCAGATAACAGCATTGTCTCTAAAGCACAAGTTTTGGGGCTTCCCTAGGGGTTAAGTCTCACTGCTATCACTGCAGGGGCCTGAGTTGGATCGCAGGCCAGAGAGCTAACCCACTTATGGCACAGCAGACCTCTCCTGTCTTTCTGCTGCTCCCCTTAGCAGTGTATTTCAGTAAATCTAAATCCACCTGCTCTGCTCCCCATTCTGTCTCTGGTGAATACTCTTACTCCCTGCACCTCTGGCCTATACCCCAGTTCTTCTAGCAAAAATAAATGAATAAAATATTTTTTAAAAATAAATTAAATAAAGCACAAGTTTTGAGGAAATTTCAGGTCAAAACTTAAATTTAAATCCAAAGTTGACCAGTGCCCTCAATACCATCACTATTTTTCTCAGCATTTTCAAGTTTATCTGGAATATATCTGTGAAAAATAATGAAATACCATTTATTGAATTTTGTGGGTAGAGTGGGTCTTTTGTACACTTTTATTTTTGTGTTTTATGTACCTCTTATATTAAATCATATTGGTGCAGCACCTTTAAGGGGTTCACCAAATGCAAGTCCGATCTGCCTATGACAATGCTAGGATTTCCATAACACTACTCATTCAAATATTTTCTCTATAAATCATAGGGATGTCTATTTTTTAAAGTTGAGATTAGGTACTTTAGGAAACAATGTTCTTTCTCATACTGATTTAGGCTTAAAAAAATGCTAGCAGAGCCTCCCTGGTGGCACAGTGGTTGAGCGCTGCACTGTGGAGCTTTCGGCGGTATGTGGCGGTGCGAGTTTGACGCCCAGCTGGGGAGAATCCCACATGGTGCGGCAGACCTCTCCTGCCTCACCCGCTGCTCCCCTCAGCAGTGTATTTCTGATCTGCCTGTTGTGCTCCCCACTCTGTCTCTGGTGAACCCTCTCGCCGCTCCACGCCTCTGGCCTGTACCCCAGCTTGTATGTATAAATAAATACATCTTAAAAAAAAAAAGAAAATGCTAGCATATGGGCATGGATCTTACCTATCACTAATATTCCAATCTCACATTTTAAAATAGATCAGACAAATAAGAGATCAGGAAAAAAATAACTACAATAAATTAAATAAACAAAATTAACAGGCAACTATTAACCAGAGAAATTCTGCAGGGGAGGGGGAGGGAAAAGGATCAAAACAGGGGAGATCAAAACACAAGAGACTATGGTGATGGTGCACGGGTGAATTGGTGATGGGAATTTTACAGGGACTACACCTGAAAGGAGAAAGCATGCATTGTACAAAAAGGAAGAATGATGTAAAATAATAATAATAATAATAAATAAATATATATATATAAAACAACAACAACAACAAATACTTTAACAGATGGAAAAAAACAAAAATAAAAGAGATTAAAGAGGGATTCTTCCATATTTAGGGGGTGTCTTACAGTCCTCTTTTTAAAGCATATCTCAATGTTTCCACCATAATACAATTAATAGTGAAGCTCGTGTCCCTGTCGGCTGACTAGAGTAAAAATTGGGGATGAGGAATCTGAGGAGCATGCTTTAAATGCTCTGCCCACAGCTCAAAAGATGTTTAAAATTTCTTTTTTATATTAAAATTCCAAAATATCTCTTTGTTATGCTATAAAAATATCTCTCCCCCACACAACTACCCATGAATAAGTTGACCCTTCAGAAGAATATACCAAATCTATCCAATAGCTTTGTTTCTCATACTTCTATGAATTTATCAGAGAATAGCTTACATCATGCTTGTGCAGTGTTTCATTTTTTGGTCAATTTTGTAGGTAGTAAACTTCTTAAAAATACCAAATGAAAAGTTGATCTATTATTCCAGATACGTATCATAAAAGTTCACTAACTTGAATGCTAACTCTGTGTCCTGTTCATTAACAAATAAAACAAGCATCATCTTTGCCATCAAGAAGCTCAAGGTCTAGTGAATAAGATGGACTATAAGTCAAATAGCACAACAAATACACACAAAATGACCACCATGATAAGCACTATGAAGGTATAGAGTCCTGTTATAAGGAATCCATATGAATAATAGGAGGGTTTGATCATGTCCAGGGATCAGGAAAGTTTTCCCAAGGAGCTGATACTGGAAATGAGACCTGGAGGAAGAGTAAAATTGTAGAGTTAACCAGAAAGGGGGATGGTGTGGGTGTGGGCAGAGGAGAGAGGAGGGTGTCCAGGCAGTTGCTCGTCCAATGGCAAAGACTTTGTGGTGGGAAGAGTGTGGCACTGTGATGAACTGGAAAAAATTCTGTGTGGCCACAACACTAAGCCCAGTTTAGTGCAGATAAAAGATACTGCTGCTTGGTCTATCCTCCAAATATATACATGTTCACAGGGTTTAAAGAATTCTTTAAGATAAACTTTATTTTAGAACTTCCAAGTAGTAATTGACCTAGACTACTACAAGTAGATAATTGCTTATAATTTAACCCCCCCATAGAGCATGTTCCTAAAGTTTATTGTGGGGCAATTCTCTAATTACTGTTTCTTGGTTAATATGTAGTCTAGTTGGCCTGCCTTGGTCAACATAGGAATGCTTATCAACAAGATTTCAGTGAGCTGCCCAGGTAAGGAACAATGCAATGAGTTCAGTGGGTGTTTCAAGTTGCTTTTAAGCTGACCCTAGGCAGGATTTGTGGAAGAGATGAAATTGTCTCCAAGAAAATGTTTCCAATTTCTGTCCCAGCCAGAGGCTACTTGGAAGTCACTATGGACCAGAATTCAACTGGGTGTCTATTTCCATCTCTCCCTCCCTTACTATTTTCTTCACAAACTTCATGTTCCTATTGAAATTTTTTCTGTCCTTGTCTCATATCAATAACTTTCCCCTGTATTCCATTATAAATGGTCTCTCTGAAATATTAATTCATGCTAAATGTGTTGGAAATTCTAATAATTATTTGGAAGTCATGGCTCTCTGCCAATTCTTAGGTTTAAAAGAAGTGTTTCAAAAGTTCTCTCCCCTTTCCCCACCTCCTGGCTTTAAACCCACACTCTGGTGTTTTGCTTTTTTTTTTTTTTTTTTAATAGTTTTAGTGGTTAGCAGTTCAAGGTCAAGGGGGGGAAGAGGAGTTTTTTTTGTGTCAAGCTATAACACAAAAAGATGTTAAGACAATTAGTTATTCCTCTAGAAAAAATATATACGGTTGTTTGTTTCCACAGCTGAACTTCCTTATTACATAGTTGGTCTCCTTAAAGGAGAGATTATAACTGAGAGTCAAGTTTACTAAAAGGTTTGATATCTTCTTGTTGGGGGTACGCTCTTCCCAAAGGCGTTGAAACATTCCATTTCGGGGGACTGAGAAAGATTGCTCTCTGTTTCCCTTCATTGCTCTGCAATATTGTCTTGGGCAGAAGTTCCTAAATGGAATGTGGCATGAAACATAATTCTTGCAGAGCTGCTCACGTGTGCAGCTGTGCGTGTCATAAAAATCCCCAGAGCACACCTTCCGGGAGCCAAACAGAGTTAGTCCGGAGGCACCTCAGTGGAACATACCTCAGAGTTCACGAAGCATCTCCTAAATCAGAATTCCATGCCTCTTTCCTCATCAGAGTGCCCCTCCAAACCCTAATTCAAATTTAATGGCCAAAAGACTGCAGGAGGGCAGGAGCAGACTCAGGAAAATTGGAGAAGTTTACAGGTTATTGTTTTTAGAGTAGAAGTTGGCAAACTGTAACCCACAAACCAAATCCAGCCACAGACTGGAGCTGCAAATGTTTAGACAGTTTAAAAGAGCTGGGGGTGGTCAAGTGGTGGTGTACAACACAGAAGAACATGGCCTGTAAAACCTCAAATAGTTACTATCTAGGCCTTTACAGTATAAGGAAGTCCATCTAGCTTCAGAGTCCTCTAATCTCCCTTCTCTGCCCTCATTCCGCTCTTCTTTGTCTCCTCTGTAGAAAGAAACTTGGGCTTAGGCTTGGACTCCAGGTTTGTTGACTTAACAATTAAGAGTAAATCCGCCTATCCAAAGCAAACACATTGAAGTGGAGGGAGGGCCACTTTTCCCACCCACCTTCCTGAGACTTTCAGTATGTGCTAAGGAACTGCCCATCCTCATGCTGTGGCTACTCCAGTTCTCTATGTCTGGGGGCAAGCAAGGGTTCCTGTCGGCCACTTGCCAGCCAGGAGCTTCTGGAGACATGGGGTCTGGTGTATCCTCTGCAAAGGCAGCAGAGAAGTCTGCTCCTTGGGGAGCCTTTGCGTTATGACACCAGTGCTCCTCAGGCAGGCTTCACAGAGCCTCCAGGCTCAGCTTGTAACCCAAAATGCTCTTGGTTGCCAGTCTTTCACCTCCCCCAACTGCACTCCAAGGTTTCCCATCAGGCTTGGGTCTGTTTGGGGCTGCTGGTTAAGGGCACGGACTCATTCACCTGGACAAAAAGCCAGTTGACATTTGCCAGCTGGGGAAGCTGCCCAAGTCACTGAATCAGCCTGTGTGATTCGGTTTCTTCATTTGTGGACGGGGGATAATAATAGTTCCTCCCGCATCTTCAGCAGTGAGGATTAAATAAGTTAATCTGCATAAAATCATTCTGAACAAGGCCTAACCTTGGTAAGTACTCAATAAAGTGCTAGCTCTTACTAATATTTGCTATTTTGAGGTTAAGCTGTTTTCTGGGCTGGTCTTTGCCCAGGTCTCCACTTCCTCAGGCTATTGCTCAAGGTGACATCTGCTCTGAAATTTGGCTCAGGCCACTCCTAAAAGGTAGGGACAGGCCTTTGTGAAACAGGTGCAATTGGCATCTCACCTTCCTTTCCTTTATATCTTTTATTATACACTATCATAAAGACTAAAAATACCTCGCTTTTGTGTGGAGGTTGTGGTCTGCTTTCACAAACATTATTTAATTTGATACATACAACAGCCCTATGAAATAGCTGGCACATGGTAGGTACTCATAAATGTTGACTGAGTGAGACTGCCAGCAGAATTATCTGGCATGACTGATGGGTTAGTGGCTTTGTAGACCTGATTGATAAGTATTTTGAATATCTACTTTGGAGCAATGGAGTTAATGAGGCCTATATGAGGCCACTGAGTTTCTGAGCTGTTCAGCACCTTGCCTGAGATCACACACACTGAGGGAGACCTGCATCTGGAACCCAATTCCTCTGACCTCTGCACTAGCTCTGTGGCTTTTACACCTATCACTAAACATGGTTAATGTCAAGTTTGTTTCATTTGATTCCATAATAAACTTCCTGGTTGATCACAATATTGGTAGAATGTATAGAACCAGAAAAGACCCCCTCCCCTCCAAGAAGTTCTCTGCAATCACGCAAGGACCCTTCCCCCAAAAGCACAAGACACAAGAGTGTGGGAAGGAAGTGAACACACACAAGAGGCTCAGGGAATTCCCCTCTTTTTCTGGAGGGGATTTGCCTCAAGACAGTTTTTGTTGCCCTTTGTCCCTGCAAAAGCAGTTTCATTTCCCCTTTGGGGGAGGGTGGAGACTGTGGAGTTCTGCCTGTGGCTGGGTGGGATAAGTCTAAGGCAAGGGAAATACAAAGAAGCTGATTTGGTTTGGGTTGCACATATAGGTTTTGATCCCCAAAAGAGAAAAGAACAAGAAATAAAATAAAAGCATTTACCGAATGCAGTTTGCTAAATGATGTTCCACAGAATGCTAACTTTTACAGTATTTTGAAAGGTATGTCTTTAAAAAGGAGTTTCCATGGGTTTATGAGACTTTGCTACCGCAAGTTTTCTTAGTCTTTACTATGTTAATGAACATTTCAAATCTCTAGAAAGTGAATTTAAAATGTGAGATTTCCCAAGTTTCTTTAATGTTGGAAACTTTTACTGTGTGCCTATTGTGAGTGGAACACAGTGTGAGAAATCTTGATATAAGGAAATAAGTGTAGTTGTGAAAAGAAAATGGCTTTTATCTACCAAAGGGGAACATTTGGAGCATTCTTCTTATAAAGGGAAGCCTGCTCACTACCTGTAGCGATAATAAGGGGTGTTGTGTTTGTGTGTGTGTGTGTAAGAAAGTTTGAGTGTGAGGTTAAAGCGATAGAGTCAGCCACATACAAGAGAATGTACAAGTAATTTGTGAGAATTGTGTCCTATCAGAGAAAATAAAAACAATTCAGAATAAAATGAAGTGGTATATACATTAGTCGAGTACAGCTATGTGCCTCAGCACTCCTGCAGTCATTTCAAAGAAATAGGTGCAGCCAGAATCTGTGGACATGAACTGTGGCAAGACCCCCTACATGAAGGTGAACACTTAGGGTTCTTAGCCTTATGGGGGTTTGGTATTAAAAGTTGATACTAGCATGGTGGAGGACTCAGCATGTCTCACCAGCTGTAAGAAATACTGTTCCAGTGTCCATGTCTCCAGAGGATTTCTCAGGACAATAAGCCACTCAGCATTCTGATAAAGCCAACTTCCCTGGAAGGTAGAATTATTTATTTAAAGCCAAAGTTTCCTTTACCCACAGAAAAGCCTACGGTTAAGCAAAGAGATAAAGTAAACCCATAATTCTATTATTTTAATTTTGTGTTTCAAAATAATGTGCATATTTGTAAGATAATTTGACATTTCAGAATGCCTAACAGGTTATCTGTATGATGCCAATTAAAAACATCTAAATTAGATCTGTGATTGATTTAAATTTGTGATTTCAGCTGAAAAGATAAGAGAATCTTATTAAATCAGTAAACATTTTTGTGATGTTCAAGAGAACTTAAGATTCATCATATTTTATAATTAGTTTATCAAATTTATGAGCATTACTTAACCACTATGATTCTTTTGTTTGTTGATCAACTGAAGTATTTAAAAAAGAAGACTGAATATATTAAAGGTATAAATGCAGTTTAATAATTCAAGGAATTACATTAACCAAATTGTAAACATTCTCATAAAAGATAGAGATATGTAATTTGAAATTCCAAACTTAAGAGATAACTAGGTTTCCAAATGTGTAATAAATGAGACCTAATTATTGTATGTTGTCTTCTTTGCCTGCAAAACCTGTCTTCAAGAAAACTCTATACCCAAATGGCATGTGGTGGCAGAGGAGGTGGTGGTGACAGGTAGGAGTGCGTGGGACAAAGGTCTTCCTTATGTAATCAGTAGATACACTAATAGTACCAGAGTACAACCTAGTGACTCCAACTCTGATTGATTATAACCAAGTCTGCATTAACAAACATTTTTTTTTGTGATTCTGATCTAGAAAGTGTGGTACAAGTTAATGTGACTAAGAGGTGGTTCTTCCCTTAAGCATTTTCTCCTTTTATCTACTTTGCATTTCTCTGTTCTCCTCATTCACCTGAGGACTTTTCAGCAAACATTTGCACTTTTCTTGCCTGGACCTGCTTAGTTTCACTCAGTGGAAAGGCAGACATGCACTCAGTCTAGAGTTCTAATTTTTGTTTTGTCATTTGCAGCATGTTCTTAGACGAGTTCCTTGGTCTTACTACTTTAGTTTACTCTTTTATCAAAAATGGAGACAGTCATATTATTTACCCCTTTAGGTTGCTGAGAAAATGAGAGACAACAACTTAAAAATGGTTGGCAACATGCTCAATAAATAGTAATTAATACTATCTATGGTTTCCATCAATGTGCTTGCACAATTAGAATGTCACCTTATGTCAACCTCTGATGAAAAATGTTTGGCCTTCTGATGGCATCAAGAACAGATGCAAAAGTAAGTGGCTTTTGGGCCAGGAGCAATCAGAGAAAATAAACAATCTCCTCCTTTCTTTAAACCTATACTCCCTCTCCAGTCAATTGTACCGAGGCATAAGATTTCCAATATAGAACATTTGCTAGTGATCTAGGGGTTAAGTCTCAGCGTTATCACCAAAGGGCTCTCTCCTATCTTGTCCCCTGCAATGTATTTCATTAAATCTGCTTGTTCTCCTCCTCACTCTATCTCTGGTCACTCTTCTTACCCTGCCTCTGCACCTCTGGCCTACACCCCAGTTCTTCTACACCCCCCCAAAGACTTCAAATATCGTATTTCCAATTCTGATATCTCTTCTGAAGCCCAGATTTGTATATGTAGCTGCCTATTTAACATCTTCATGGGGATAGCTGATAGAAACATCAAACACTGAAATAAAACTTCTGATTTTTTCCCTCAAATTTTACTGTCCTGCAGCCTTTCCCAACTTATATATAGCAACTCCATTCTTCCTCTTATTTGATGTAAAATCCTGGAATCACCTTTTATGCTTTCTCTAATATACCACAAAATATATCCTGATTTTCTCATTTAAAATGTACGTGGAGCTTAGTTTTTTATTTTTATTTTTAAAAGATTTATTTATTTATGCATACAAGAACTGGGGTGTAGGCCAGAGGTGTGGGGGAATGAGAGGATTCACCACAGACAGAGTGGGGAGCAGAACAGGCGGGTCTACTGAAATACACTGCTGAGGGGAACAGTGGCGAGACAGGAGAGATCTGCTGCACTATGTGGGCTAGCTCCCCAACCGGGATCGAACTAGTGCTATAGTGGCTGAGATAGCTTCATTGTGCTGAGACTTAACCCCTTGTGCCACCAGGGAGGCCCAGAGCTTAGTGTTTTAGCTCCTGCCACTGTCAACCACACTACTATCTCTCATTGGGCTTTTTGCACTGGTTGCTAACTAGTCACCTTCTCCAGTGCACTAGCAGTTGATTCTTTACAGTGGTCCTTTTAAAACATAAGTTGAATCAAGTCACTTCTCCACTCAAAATCTTCCAGTGACTTTCCATGTCCTAAGAAGAAAAAGGTTTTACACATCAGACCCCTCCTTTCACCTCCTATGTTTACTTCATGTCAGTCAAATCACGTCACTTTTATTCCTAGAATACAGCACACTTACTTTTGCATCTGTTCATTGGAACTTGACCGTCCCTCAGTCTGGAATGCTCCTTCTGAAATTTGCACACCCTGAGACTGCCCCCCTCCATTTAGTTTTCAGCCTAACTGAGCAGTTTCTCTTAACTAAGAAGTTTCTCTAAATGCCCTATTAAAAATAACACACACCTCTTTTCCATCTGATTTTACTGAAGTTTGGTACTTTTATTTAGCTGATTTGCTAGCAGCCAGGTATGGTCACATGCCCAAGTTATGGTCATGGGGTATGAGTGGAATCAATAAGTGTAATTGTCCCCAAAGAGAAGACATAAGCCTTCTATTCTTCTTTCTGACCTCCAGTGGCTGGAATTTGAATGTGATGGCAGGAGCTATAAAAGTCATCTCAGATTACCAGCTAGAAGATGTGTCTTGAAACAGTAGAGCAACCTAGGTCCTTGATATCTCACCAGGCTTGAAAAGCTTACATTTGAATGGGTGCCTAAGTGACTTAACACTTTATCTTGTTTAAGCCATTTTTTATGTAGCCTTTGTTATAGAAGTCATACGATAGCCTAACACCGACAATTATATTTTGAAAGTCTGTCTGCCCTCCCAACCCCAACTGACACAGGACTGGAATGTAAATTCCAAGATAGTAGGGGCTGTGTTTGGTTCACTGTAAATAGCTTTTTGAACAGTGCCTGGCACACTAAGCATTCAATAAATATTTGCTGAGTGAATGAAGAGCAAAACCATCACTATAATGCAAGGCTGTGAGTGAAGCTCTGAGGAAGTACATGGTTGGTCAGTATAAGTGATTGGTATAGCAATGTGCTCTCTGTGTGGTTGATTTTCTGTTCTGCCTAAATCAAAAAGGCAAGATAAAACCTGCTATTTCCATCATCTGAGAGGCATAAATACTTGTAAGATGGTTGTATGTTTCTTTTGTAATTTAAATGAGGACTCTCAAGTAAAGTTCATTATAATGAAATCAGGTCACAGAGTCATGGAAAACTGTGACAAGGTTCACACTGATGAGGAAAGGTCGTAAGTCGAATGCTAAGCACAGATGGAGAAAAGGAGCTTGTGTGCTGAGATCTTGCAATGTGTGCCTGAGATGTGCATCAGTCTGGATGGCAAAAGCTGATAGCTGGAAGAACCACAGAATTGTACATGTTGAGTCAAAATGAAACAGAAACATCACAGGGTATCAGCAAGATGCTGAGGGTGGGGTGGGGGGGAGGGGATGTAAGTGCTGCATACATAAAGCCACTGAGTTCCCGAGTGAGTAAAGAATATAGGAAGAGTCACACCAGGATAATATTTTTGGTATCAAATACCTTTTTCATGCTATTAAGCTTGTTTTGCACACTTCACATAGATTAGCTAATGTAAACAACTTAACACATCAAGGTGGCTTTAAAAATATATACAATAATAAGATTCTGTAGGCCTGGGATTAAACCACCTTAACTTTAACGTGTTCTATCTCCTGAGTGATGAAAGTTACAAAGGTGTAGGCTATCTTGCCATACCACACCCTTGGGTGTAATATTACTGAAATAAAACAAGTCAAGATTTGTTTAGTCATTTTATAATATATATGTAACTTCTGGTAACAGTTACTGGTTATGAGGTTTCTCTTTGTTGAGTAATGAGCTAGAAAGTTCAAGAGAACTTTCTTAATAATGTGGTTCTTTGCTTTAAAACTTTTTAGTAACACAAATTTCTCCTCTCTAGAAACATATTAACATTTATATTCAAAGCATAAAGACCATTTTTAGATTAGGACTGAGCACTAGAAATTTGTAACAGTAGTTACTTCCTTGCCCTTACATTACTCTGTTTCAATTATTGCTTGAATTTCTCTGAGTCCTCTGATCTTGTAATAAGTTGGAATGGCTAGAGGGTGAGGTGATAATACCTGTGACCTTTGTATGGTAGCTCATTTACTGGAGTATTTCATGTTGAAGCCACACTGTCATTTCAGATAGGTTTGAGAATATAGAAATCAAAATGATCAAAATATGGTTTCATTTAAAAACCTCTTTGCTGAGAGAACTGAGGTTTTTCCACGTTGAATGGTCCAAAAGTTTCTCTTCGGTGAGCATGGTGGATATACACTTTACCGGAACTAACTGATGCACAGGTCCCATCTTTGGAGAATTTTGCCATGGTACTCAAAAAAGAAAGTCATGCACAGAAATACCTTGTAAACTACAAGGATGTAAATAAATGCATGAATTATTATGATCATTATGGTAACATCAACTCCTTTTAGGAAAGGAGGCAGCTTGGTGTAGCATGTAAGAACTTCAGGCTGGAAGCCGTGGACCTTATGAATTTGAAGAACCTTGGGCCTTCCCTTAAGAAGAGAGGGATGGAGGTCATTTTGACGGATGATAAGTCTGTGGGCCCAGGTTTGGAGATGATCAGAGTAGTTGGGAAGTCCTCACTTACTGGAAGAGTGGCTAGGTTTTTTAGAAGCTGCTGCTTGGAGAGGACCCATACTTTCTGGCACAATGTGAAACTTCAAAAACTAGGTCAATAGATTTGTTTCCTTGGATGCTTCAGATAATGAACCCTAATTGTACTGAGACAGTTTACTGAAGAGAAGGTTCTGTTTAGTGAAATATATGCCATTAATCAACTATCAGAAATATTTTATGAAGTAGGAAAATATCACTCTCATTGCTCCTGAAATAAAGAGATTTTTGTAAAGGTTCCAATTTTGCAGTAAATAAGCCTCAGCTTTCGAATCTTACTGAAGTGCAAACTCCCTTTCTTTGTGCTGTTTCCCTGTACACTCAACAGTGTTTTGGAAACCTGCAGTTATCTAAATTCCCATCGGGTGACATTGTTTAATCTAGCATTCCCTCTTTTATATATGAAAATAGCTCTAAGGACAAACCACGGAGATGTTTTGAACTCTTTCTGGTGGTTGGGAGGGAGCTTCCAATCCCACTCCCTTTTCTCAGATGGTTTTCACGTGCTTCCTACCCCCTAAGTTTGTCAGGAAAGATCTCTGGCTGCTCCCCTCCCCCACAAGCCAGGGCTCCTCTGTGGAAAGAGCCTTTGACCTTGGCCAAAAGCACCTGTCTAATCACTGAGCTTACTAGGCCCCCCGGAGTCCACATGTGTAAAAATCACTTTAAATGAACTCCCCCCCCCCTCCCGGTGTGAACATTTAGATCTCGGATATAGAGCGGAAAAAATTATTTCATTAAAACAGTAATTACATCTATTTCCAAATATGATGGTGCAAGTAGGGACACAGAACACCCCCCACCCTTTAAAAAAGGCCGCAAAAATGTTATTTTACTTTGAAAACAGTAACTGAAAATTAGAACAAAAAGGTTTTCTTGGGTCACATCTTAAAATTAAAAAGCTAACTGCTTATATGTCCTAGGGTTATACAAAGGTTTAAAAGACCCCAACTCCCCTTTTTTGAAGGCTTCAGAAAGGTTGACAGTGGTTTCAAAAACTGAGGAGCTTCCCCTTTTAAAAACAACCCTCTGTCCTCCTTTCCTCCATCATATTGTCAAGTTAGCACTCATCTCAGTGATACTTCATGCGATGCCTTTGATGTGCTACCCCCATGCAGAAAGTATACAAAGTAGATAAACTTCTACTGTCGATGCTGTCGTAGAGGTATATTTGGTAAACATTTAGTTACATTATTTTATTTTGCGAAATGAGAACCGATCGACCAAACCTTTCAAACAGACCCACCAGATGATAAATACCACCATATGTTTAATTCACAGTACATTTGGGCATAAACACTTCAATTACAGCTTTGTGTTTAGTATCAAAAACCTTTCCTAGTGCGCCTGTGTTTTCTCTACAGATCCCGTGCTCTGGTTTACATTTTGAAAATCGCTTATTACAGATAAAAGCACCTTTCCAGGTAGGCTTCCGCGAGACATATGTATTTATGCACACAAAGGTGTGTGCAATCTTTTCACAAACAAATGTCCATATGATGCCTGCGCCGCGCCCGGCACATGCCCACCCGTGTGCGCGTCCGGGTGCCAGCGGGGACAGGCTGCCCCCGAACACTCGGGAGCACCGTCGGCCTCCCCAGGAAAGTTAGCTGGCATTTCCACTCGGGTTGCGGCGCGAGCTCCCCGCCCCCACCGGGCCTCGGCCGCGAGGCCCACACCCGAATCACCCGCACCGGTGGCGCGCGCGGCGGTGGGGGCGGGGCGGCCAGTGCCCCGGCGGCGCCTGGGAGCGCTCGCGGGTCTTTCTTTATTTTTAAAAGACAGCGCCGCACACGCCCAGCCCCCAGCGCGGCCGCAGCGGGCGGGAGCCCGAGGAGCGAGGCCGGCGAGCCCCCCCGCCGCGCTGCCGCCTCCTCCCCGCGTCCGCGGCGCCCCTCCCCCGCCGGCCCCTCCCCCGCGCGCCCGCCCGGCGCAGGCCGCTCGGGTTTGTTTTGCTGCGCGGCCGCCGCCGCCGCGGGCCTCGCGAGCTCATTTGTGCCTGGCTGGTCCCCATTCCTCTCTCCCCAGTGTTGAGTGTCTGAGCCGTTGGCTGCTCCGAACCGTTTGGCTCTTTCCCTTAGTAACAGCTTTTACCTTCTGCCTCAATTCCTCTCCTCGCTCGCGCCCTTCCCCCGCGCGCCGCCTCCCCCCGCCGCCGGCCGCGTGCGCCCCCGCCCCTCCCCCCGCGGCGGGAGCACCTCCGCTCGCCACCTGGGGACCCGCGCCGCGCTCCCCGCCCCCGCCCTCCCGGCGCCCATCCCCCGCGCCCTCCGCTCGCCGGGGTTATAATTGCCTCTCACCCCCCGGAGGGGTTATTTTGGGGGTGGTTGGAGGCGGCGGCGGCGGCGGCGGCGAGGAGGGGAATTTCCTTGTGCCTCCATTCCCGGGAGGGGGGAGCGGCGTTGGAGGCCACCGTCTCCAGGTAAGCGCTGGGGGCCGGACCCCAGGGTGGGGGCGGCTGCGGGCCTGGGCCGGGGGCGCGGGCGGAGGCGGCCTGGGGGTGCCGGGCCGCGGGGGGATGGGCTCGCGTGGAACCTGCATTTTTCAACTTGACCCTTTAGGGAGCTGGGGTTTTGGTGGGGGAGGGGAAGGAAGGGGAGGCATTTAGGGTGCCCCATCCCCCCCTTATTCCTCTCTCGGGCTTCTTTGAAATGCTCACGTGCCTGCCCACCCCCTACCCTTTCCCGATCTCGGGGGATCCTCACCCTTAACGTGTTGTCCCCGAAATTGTGCACCTCGGCCTTCTCCCCCCTCCCACCCCTCGTGCATTTACACCTCCTTTTGTGTGTGTGTGCGTGTGCGTGTGTGTGTTTGTGTGTGTATGTATGTATGGGTATGGGGGGGAGGCTTTCAGGAACGAATTTGCAGCAAATTGAATCAAGGAGCCATCATGAGGCCGACTCCTTTATAGCCTATTTTTAGCAGAGGAGAGGGATCTTTTCAGTGCATGTTATTCTGTGAGATCTCGGGCAGCAATGGAAATCTGCTGCCCGGCCCCGGCGCGGCGACCCCGGCCGACCGGTGTTCGGGGGGCTACTGGCTTGCTCTTGGGGCTGCGCGTCTCGGGCGGGGGCGCCGGCCGGGGGAGGGGCGCGCGGTCTCCGGGCTGCACTCTCGGACGTGTTTGTTTGCGACTTCGTGCGTTTTATCATCTTAAGGGGGTATTCGAGAGAGCCTCTTTGAAGTTGGGCTCGGAAGTATGGAATTGGTAAAGTTATTGCCAGCTTCCTGGTAAGTTTTGGGTGGCACAGAGTCACATATTATTTCTGACAGTGTAGAGGCCACGTTGTGAGCTTGGTTTCTCCGTAACTTCCTCTTTGCAACGATGTCACTTTCGCAAACAGGACTTTTATTGAAGTGAAATATTAATCTTACGAAGAGCTTGAGGGAGCCACGCATGTGTTAACATGTTCAGTATTTGTGGAAGTTCCTAGTTGGCTGAAACAGACATCGCTTTGCAGTGGCCACCGAGATTAAATTTAGGTTGTGAAAATGGTGTGTTTCATGTAAAATCTGACTTTTAATGGCTCAAAAAAAATGCTCCCGTTGTTATCTAGTGACATTCTCTAAAGTCATTTGGTTATTACAAATGGCAAGTGTGGGTACCTAATTAAAAACTGAATTTCCTTGGTGTCTGAAGTTTACTTAAAACCTTGGACTCTGCAGGCTCCAAGATGAGTTTTAGTACCTATGTGATTTACAGTTGATTTAGGGAGGAAGTTTACTATTGGTTTTCTTGTTTTCCAAACAAGAATCTTGTGCTGGTCTAAACTTGTTAATAAAATATAGTGGGTGAAACGATGGTTATTTTTAGTCTGAATGGTTATTTCCCCTTCCCCCACCTATAATTAAGTGATCCACCTCCCCCCCCCCTTTTTTTTTTTTGCTTAAAAAATCCTTTATCAGATTGAATAAAAGTTCCTCCTGGTGTTTTCGTCAAATTGCAGTAAATATTCTGGTTGCACGTTGAAGATACATACACAAGTCAATGACTTTTCGCCTTTCCTAGTGTGGTTCATTTTTGTTAAATAAGATCCATGCTACATTGGTGTATTTCAGTAATCCATACTTCCTGGTACTATGTTCTCACCGTTTTAATAAGTTTATAGTCTAGGGAAATAGAGCAGCTTTGTCTCCATGAAAACGGTGTGTGTGTTGAGTTGTATCATGGGAGTTTTTATGGCAAGCAAGCGTCAGACATTGAGGGTTCTAGAAATAGCATTCACCTGTGGAGGAAGGGTGGCTGAAAGAAATACATCAGAGAGTGGCTAGGCTTGTGATTCATGTTCATACATTTTACTTTTAAAGTGAGGTTTTCCTGCTTGTTTGAAATGTTTTTTTCCCCTCCTGTTCTGCTGTCCTGCACTGTGTTATTGTATGTAATCATAGCCATTAAATCTGTAAATAACTACTATTTTTTGCCATTTGAGTGGTTAGAATCAGACCTATAGGGCAAACTACTAATCTGTATGGGGGATGAAAATAATACGTGCATGGAAAAAGTTTTTCTCACATTTAAGTAACTTAAATAAGGGACTTGTTAATGGCATAAAATTGTTGTAAAGCTCACCATCAGTTTGGGATGTTTTTCATCCAACATATACCAGTTTTGGTATACTAATATGGGAGACACCTGTGGTCAGTGGAGTGGCCCCTTGTGGAAGTTGTAGTTTTGCTTTAAAATAAATAAATGTTAATTATTTTAATAACTTTTTACGTGTGTCCAGGAATGTGTTTGTTGCTAGTGTTCTCAACATTTAATTAAGGTTTTTCATGATTACCATAATACATACCCACCAAGAGATCAAGAAGTAACTGCTTCCTGTGTATTGGGAACCGTTCAAGCCAATATGCAGAAAGGGCAGAAGCTTAAGGTAAATATAGGGGTTAGTGATACAGAGATGAGACTAATAGACCCTTTGAATGACTACTTGTTGAATAAATACATCTGTTGTATATAGAAATTAAGCATAAGTACAAGCTTGTCAAATGAATAGCGGACAAAGGGAGCCCTACAGTTTACTACAGCGATATTACTTCAAAGAATTTAAACTTGCTACATCTTGGTGAAGTTAATGGAAATAACTGGTTAATTTCTGTTATTTATATAAAAATAACTGAGAGGAATGTGAATGGTAAGTCAGAGAAGTGAGATGGCAGAAATGTTGGCACTGTCTGGAACTTTGTATTTTTCTAGTACATGACTGACTCATTTTACAAAAATTTACAATGTAAGTTACAGAAATGCAGAAAAAGAGGTTAACATGGAGACCTTTATACAAATCCAAGAATTGGTGGGCGTATGGTCCATTTTGGAGAACACTCCGATGGTGTCCTCAGTTTTATCACCAACAGAAACTTGCATTAAAATAAATGAAAAAGTGTGAGAGCTGCTGAAGAAGTTTGCTGCTACACTTTCTATGGGATTGCATTCTGGAAGACTGCAACTAACTGTCTGATTATCAAGAGCCAGAAGAAAGGGACTCTGCTTAACAAAAGGTGTGAGGTGTTTTCTAAGTCATAGAAGTGGGTAGTATTGGCCCTTGTGACTAGTGAAGCAGAGACATGTAGAGATGTTAATTCACTTGTTCAAAGTCACAAATGATTGATTAGATAATGTGCTAAGATTGAAACCTCGGTCTCTCTGGGCCCTAGTCCATGCTTTTTCTAGGTGACTGGTTGAATCATGTTTTCCCTGCTGTTTTTGTCAGTCTTGTCTGTGCATAGTCTTGCAGAACTAGTGTTTCTAATCAAGTTCATGATTTTATCGTTGGGCACTTCTACTCAGTGGGTCAAGTTATCCCATGGACAGATGAAATTCATGGGACTCAAACACTTTTGTGCTTTATCCTCTAGAACTGTTTAATAAGATATAATCTTCCTGTCAACTGTTGTATTTCCCACCTCAAGATTGACAGTGGTGAAGGAGCCTGAGCACTGCCATCAGAAAGAGAAAAATGTGGTTGGTTCCATGTGTACAACTAAGAAGAGAAAGCAAATAAGATTATACTTAATTATCCTCAGAGTACATATGTCGGAAAATATGTAAGGAAAATTGTGTAAGTCCTTTTGTATAGCACAATGATTTGGTCAGGGGTCCTTGAAGTCAACTACCCAGGGGTTCAATTTCAGGCAACCCCCTCCCCCCCCCTTTACTGGATAAAGGGGTGTTACTCTCATATTGTGTTACACTTTTCTCTGTGTGTTAGGGACAGTCAACTTCCTCCAGTTTAGAGGATTGAGAGACATGTATGTGTATGGCACTTAGAATAGTGCTTGACATATAAGTAGGATCATGGAAAAATGTAAACCGTTTACCAGTGATGATGGATTTGGCTTTCGAGTTTGTGTCTTTGTATTACATTTTATATGCTTGTTATCTTTTAATGGAGACATAATGTCATAGAAAGAATTTGGCAGTTTTACTTCAAGAGTTCCAGGGCAAAATATTTGAAAATTTGAAGTTGTGATTTAAGGCTTACCACATACCTTTAAGCATTAGATTGGGTTTTAATACTGAGTTGGAACACTACCAAGTTATACATGGTTGGCTGGCGTAGGTGCAGTAGTGGATCTTTTGTATGCCTTTGTTGCTGTTCTTTTGTCACTTGGACTTGGACTTTCAGAAATCTGCCCCACCACTTGAAATATCTTACAGCTCTTTTTAAATAAAAAGGGAATTTTGTTTCTTGAGGTAGGCTCCTACAGTAAGTACCAGGGATCTGTTTTTTTCAGATTTGGGTGCTTGCTTCAAGTAGGTCATTGTTTCCTCTAGCCTTGACCTTCCTTTCATCTATGTTCTTGTTACATATTTTCAGTTGGTGTTAAGACAGTTCTACTTGGAAGTTCTAGACCTCTGAAATATCTGTGAGCTTTGTCTTATATTCACTTGCCATTTTTTTTAACCATTTTTATTTTAACAGTAATTTTAGCTACTAATAGAGGTCTGTGTGTCAGAACCTACATAGGTGCTTTGATAGGTACCAGTGGCAATCTGAATCGCTGATACCTTGATTTTAATGATGAGGAAATGAAGGCTCAGGTAGTAAGGGGGCACACAGAGAGGTTTGGGCTCAGTATCCCTGAGTCACAAGCCAGTGTTTTTTACTAGCAGTTTACTGTATTCTCAGAGAATGACTAAAAGAATAAATGGTTTTAGGTGTTGGTTGTTGCAATGATTTTCTAGTTGGTTGCCTTCAGCAGTCTTTCTTCTCCATCCTATCTTTTGTAACCATTGACAGTGTAATTTATTAAAAATACTGGTTTCATCTTGTCATTTCCCTGCTGGAGAACCCATAATGGCTTTACTTTGTCAACTGGATTGAGTTCATTGCTTTAGTTTGACCTGTAAGGCTTCTTTTCAGCTTTATTTCCCACTCTTCCCCAACTGGAATTTTGAACTGCCTATCAAATACTGCAGTTTTGCCATGCTCAGTTCACCTCTCCTTTTGTACATGCTGTTCCTTCTTTGTCCTTTTTGTAGCCTAGTTTCAGTTACACTTTTTCCATGAAGTCTTTTTTGGCTATCCCGACTGAGTATATTTCTTTTCTGAGATTTTATTGCTTTTAATGAATATCATAGGTTCCATAATTATTCAGTGCTTTGTAGGGAAGTAGATATAGTTGTCATGGTATCTATTATCACTTTATCTATTCCCCTTCCGGTAGATTTTAATGGTAAAGCTTCGAGGTATTCCAAATACACAGGGTAATTTACTCTGAAGGCAAATAATACAGTATTTATACCCTTTTATTAATTGTGTGTCCCAGTAGCCCAACTAAATAGCACTTTTCTTGAAGGAAAGGACCTTTTCCTTGGAGTATTTAGCAGAATTCTTGATTTTTGTACCACACCATCTTCATGTTAAACTAGATTGTATCTACAAGGGCCCCTATTAAAATAAGAACAGTGACTGCTGATGTGGCAGAGCTTCTCTTGGAATTAGACCTTCAAAATTTTAGGTGTACTGTCGTCAGCCATATTTAATTCTTTTCTTTGAATTTTAGTACTTCTAGTGTTGAAAAGGAAGGAAAAAAAAACTAGTTCAAACTTAGAGTGAAGTGGAATGGATACATTTGTTCTCTTAATCCTAGAATAGTAGACATAGTATTGGTGAAAAACCTTGTTTAGTTGGGAATCAGTGTCACACTGTTAAATTTGTTTATATTTTTGTCAGATAAAATGCAGTTTAAGATTTTGGCCTTTATTTTTTTTCTCTCAGACTTTTTTGTTTGTTACTTTCTCATTAGTGTGCCTAAATAAGATTGTATTTCAAATTCTCAGTATGTACAACAATATTGTGACCACTTTGGAGTTTTATTTGAGTCATTGCTGTTGAATGTATTAACATTCCGTATTGAGTTTGTCTATTATATCATCTAAATGAGTTTAATCTACCAGAAGAATGTCATCGTATCTATTTCCCTTCAGTAGATTTTAATGGTAAAGCTGTGAGGTATTACTTCCAAACAACCCAGGGTAATTTACTCTGAAGGCAACTAATTTGGTATTTATATCCATTTAAAATTTTTAATGGTATAAAATATAATATGAAATTTTATATATTATTTTCAGTATGATTTTATTTGCAATCAGCAAAATATGAGTTGGGTGTTACCCTGCTTTCTGAGATTCACTTTGTTAACTCAGAATTAATACAAACTATAAGGGTTATGCCGAAAGATCAACAATTTTCATTAAACATGGAAAGAGTATCTAGATTAAGGAAAAGGCTTGGGAGAAATCAAATACTGTACAAAAATGAACAACACTGAGAAAATTAATAAAAGAAAAATAAACGAAAACAATTTTCAGAAATCGTTTTGAAATTGTGGATCCTATCTCACTGTTACAGACTGAATGTTTGTTCCCCCCAAAATTCATATGCTGAACCCCTAGCCCCATTTCCTATGTGCTGGTATTTGGAGATGAGGGGTTGGACAGTAACAAGGGTTAGATGAGATAATGAGGGTACAGGTCCTGGTCTAATAGCATTAGTGTCCTTAGAAGGAGAGCTTCTCTCTCTCTGTTCCCACAAGAGACCTCAAAATAAAATATCCCTGCAAGCACCTTGATTTTGGAGTTCCCAGCCTCCAGAGCTATGGGAAATAAATTTGTTGTTTAATCAAAATAAAAAAGATTTATATGAAATGAGTAGTTTGAAGAGTAAAAAAGAAAGACTAGATAATTAATGTCTTCAGTTGGGGAGTTTGCCACCTATTTCCTCATTATCTATTGAAAATTTCTTTCAGGAGGTAAAATTTAAAGACATTGGGAGCAGCCATCACAGATGGTCATTCCAATGTTTAAATATAATACGTTTTCTTTATAGAAAATTGTGTTCTGAACTCCCTTTTTTTTTTTTTTTTTTGTAAAAGATATTTAAAAATGTGGTCTGCTGCACCATGGGGGTCAGCTCCCTGTGGAGGAGGCTGGGAAGCAACTCTTGCTGCAGTGGCTGCAGATAGTTTCATAGTGGTGAGACTTAACCCCTTGTGCCACCAGGGAGGCCCCCAGATGTTTTAAATTTTAATTACCTTTTGAGAGTAAAGAACTTTTACTTTTTAGGAACTAAAATAAATCATCAACTTCTTTATCCTATTTTATCTGAGCTTGAAGGTAGTATTAGTGCTTTTCCTTATTTATTTTTCTGCATTGTGTCCTTTTCAGTACACTAAATGATAGGACACTGTAATAATCAGTGATTCAGTTAACTGAATGTTTGTATTTTTGTTCTTACGTATCTCCTTGATGGTAGCTAGCATTTTAATATAGATTCAATATTAAACAAATGAATTTTTATTTTTTTGTAAGACCATAATTATGTAGATAAGTCATTTTAGCTCCTGGAAATTTATTTCCAAGAGGAACAGAGGAGATATTACCTGAAGTTGCTTATTCATTCAGCCAGTACTTACATGGTTATTCCTGTATTAAAGCACTGCAATTTTGTCATTTAATTTATTTAATTAATTTTTTTGGAGGGAGTACTACTTGGGGGCATTTGCTTAGATTTTTTATTTTATTTTTAAAAGATTTATTTATGCATACAAGAGCTGGGGTGTAGGCCAGAGGTGTTGCGGGGTGGGGGGTAACATGAGAAAATTCACCAGAGACAGTGGGGAGCAGAACAGGCAGATTAACTGAAATACACTGCTGAGGGGAGCAGCTGGCAAGACAGGAGAGATCTGCTATGCCATGTGGGTCAGCTTCCTGGCCTGGGATGGACCTCTTGCAGTGGCTGCTGTGACTGCTGATCACTTCACAGTGCTGAGACTTAACGCCTTGCCCCATGAGGGAGATCCTGCTTAGAATTTTTATTTTTTATTTAAAGGTTTTATTTTTATTCACTTATGCATACAAGAGCTTGGGTTGCAGGCTAGAGGTGTTGGGGTGGGAGTGAGAGGATTCACCAGAGGCAGTGGGGAGCAGAACAGGCAGGTCCACTGAAATACACTGCTGAGGGAAGCAGCTGGCAAGACAGGAGAGATCTGCTCTGCCATGTGGTTTAGCTCCCTGACCAGGGATCCAACTGCATCTGCAGTGGCTGCTGATAGCTTCATAGTGCTGACACTTAATCCCTGCGCCTGCAGGGAGGCCCTGCTTGTTAGATTTTTTTAAAAGACAACATTGATAGCCTTTAATATAATGGAAAGTACTTGATATGCACACAAACACTTTGCCAGACAAGTTATAGTGATCATATTTTGGTGGCTACCTTGAATAGAATACAGCTTATGGGTTAGAGAGAGACATATTTTATGCATTCCTCTTGCTTAGAACAGGCTAGTCGGGTAGAGTTTATATACTGATTTTGTTCTATTTTGCGATTATCAGATTTCATTAACTCACATTGTAAGGCAATTGGGTCATCTACGTTGGGTTTCTGAATAAGGTAGTGAGAATAGATAATGAATTTCCTTAATAGCTTCCCCCCTTTC
>PVIJ01000620.1:226126-266005 GCA_004024925.1 Scalopus aquaticus
TTTTTTTTTTTTTTTTTTGTGTGTATGTTTTTATTTTTTTAAAAAGATTTATATTTTTGCATACAAGCTCTGGGTGCAGGCCAGAGGTGTGGGGCGGTGAGAGGGTTCAGCACGAACAGTGGGGAGCAGAACAGGCAGATGGACTGAAACACACTGCTGAGGGGAGCAGCGGGCGAGGCAGGAGAAGCCTGCTGCGCCATGTGGGAATCTCCCTGGCCTTGAACTCCTGCTGCAGTCACTCTGAATAGCTTGATAGTGCTGTGCTTAATCCGATGCGCCACCAGGGAGACTGAGATCACCAGGTTTAATACCTGATGAAAGATGTTTTGTGTGAATTGTTCCTTTGCAGCTTTGTTTAGATTTGATAGTATTTAAAGGGCCTTCTCAAAGTTACAATTAGTTGAAAAAATGAGGAGGCAGAATATTTTGTATAGTCTGCTGGCATTTTAGCTTGAAGAAAGGGAGAAGAATGAAAAGGAGGACACACATGATAAAAGTGTGTTTGTGTTTTATATGTTCGGGGTGATTCCAGAATGAAGTGAGGAGTAACAGTGGTTTTGAGGGGTGGGGAAAACAAGTGGTTATATGTGGGAGACACTTATTTTTATGTATGATTTTTTTAAAAGCTTTGATTCTAATGTTAACATTACCATTTCAGAAAATGATTTCAAAAAGTCAAGAATTTTTATTTTACTATTTCTTTCATTTTGGACAAGAAGTAAGAATACTGTTCATTTCCTCCATGCTTTCCAGTCCATTTTTAAAGAGCTGGAACTGTGTATATTTCTACAGTCTCTTTCCTCAGATTTGTTAGTAGAATTAATCACTCGGAATGATTGAAAAATACTGGTTTTGTTAAATGTGTAGGTTACACTGGTCAACAAATTTTTACAAAAGTCATGTTACTGAAATAAGATTAGTCATTTCATATGAATTTGTATGTGTTCAACATGAATATGACAGTCCAATTCTAATTTTGGCTCTAGGTTTTTTTGGTAATCTGCAGTAAACTGATGTTTACATCATGAAATATATGCCAGTAGTAATAGGTCTAGGGTTAATACCTGTAAAAAATCAAGTCATAGACTACTTCTTAGATTTCTTTGCTTGTTCAGGAGCATCTCTGGGGAGTGTCCAGCAGTAGTCAGCCAGCATTGTAGTGGACTATTTTCCCTGGTATCTTTGTTCCATTGATGTGCTATCTTGATGAAAACGTTTGCCATGTTCATCACTAAACATACCACGGTTTTCAGGGAAGCCAGATGGGAATGAAGGAAGTGGATCTTTAGAGACATATTGCAGCCAAGTTTCTGATACTGCGTCAGCATGTCTTCTACTAGTTCCTTGTAGTTTTCTGTCCTAACATTCCCAAGAAAGTTTGTAGACACTAGTTGAAAAGAATTCCATGCTTGTTTCGCATCACCTTGCAGCAAGTTGTTGAACTCGTCATCTTTGAAGAGCTCTCGAACCTGAGGACCTACAAATGCTCCCTCTTTAATCTTTGCTTCTCTGAGTCGAACCAGAACCTGGTACATAGGAAGTCGTACCAGAACCTGGTACATAGCTACTTGCAATTTTTCATGCAGGAAATTTTTCATGCAGGTATTGGAAAGCTGGGCGAGGTCTGGTCCATGGCTTTCACAAACTTCTTCATCAAACACCTGTATTTTATATATCCCTGCTGCAGTCCCATTAAAAGGGCAACTAGCTTCAAATCACCACAGACGTACCAGCTGTACTTGTTATACTCAATGGAGTTCAGTAGCTGCTTTAAGTTATCGTATGTCTCTTTCATGTGGACAGCATGCGCTACTGGAATAGATGGGAGACAGTTTCCATTGTGCAAAAGCACAGCCTTAAGACTCAGTTTCGAAGAGTCTAGAAGTAGTCTCCATTCTTGTGGGTCATGAGTGATTTATAAGGCATTCGTGAGACCTTCAATATCGGAACAGAATACCAGAGTACTTTCCTTTCTGAAGAAAGGCTCCAACTGCTGGCGGTGCTTTCGATATAATCGTGACATATTCTAGAAGATTCCATTGTTGGAGTATTGATGTGGTCAACTCTGGATGATACATGCATGATGGTATTATGCAATGTGATGCAATATTACATCATTCTAGGCTGATTTAGGATGTTGTTGCAGTCCTACTGGATAAATTTACATGGTGAAACATATAAAATGTATTATATGAAATATCTTAAATGAGAGCTAATAAAAAGTTTTCATGGCTATATTCATGTTCGGCACACCAGGGTACTACAGATTAGGGCCTTATTAAGTCAGTAACGATCTCAGTGTTGACCAGTGTCATCAGACCATTGTATGTGATAGTAAACTGGTACTTTGCAATTATTTTTTTTCAATTTTATCTAAAGTTGATAACAATTAATTCAGTGCATATTTTAAAAGGAAATTTTTGTTGTCCAGATATATGTAGGATTTGATTTTAGCGGGTTTTTTTTTTGTCAAGGGTTTGGAAATCCAGGTGAAAATTGGTGTTCTCACCGCTTAGGAGTAGATTTTAATAATTTTGATCATCTTTGATGTATCAGGATCTGTGAAACTGTAGATTTTGATGTTGGCATGGATTTTGTCATATATGTATTATTGATTCCAAGGAATCAGACGTATTACGTTCTGATTCCACTTTTGGTTGCAGTTGGTATTGATTGTAATTGTTCATTAGTTTGTCTGTAAAAAATCTTGATTTCCAGTTGTGTTCATCATTTTCAATGAAGCTGAACTGAAACAACCTCAGAGAAAGCACCTGTTTTTGTGCATTTGATTTTGCTGTACTGTGTCCCTAGTCTTTGTGGGTGCTCTCTTTAGTGACAGCAGGGCTAGGTGAGGTAGGGTGAAGAACTCAGTCTCTGGAACCAGGAATACCTGGTTTGAATCCCCTCTCCCCTACTTAATAGATGTTTGGCTTTGGGAAATTGTGTAGTCATTCCAATTCATTTCCACTGTGGAAAATGGGAATAAAATAGGATAATATTTTCACAGAGCTGTTGTGAGGACTGAAATGAGAATACATGTGAAGCAGTTGTCACAGAACCTGGTACATAGGAAGCGCCTAATCCTAGCTACTTGCAGCAGCAACAGCTGTAGAGAGGCAGAAAAGTGACACCCTCTTGTAAATTTGTCCTGGCTTCCTGTGGCAGCAGGAGAGAACAGAATGGCTAGAATTTCCAGTTCAGAGGGTGAGACGACTGGCTTTAGTGACTGAGTTTTTGTGTTGCTCACTCTAAAATGAGGATGTGTACTATGGAGTTTTGTTACGATTCCGATACATACATTGTCTTACAGTAATATTTTATATTGATTCTGATCTGGTCTTGATGTTTCAAGAAAAAGTGATTCTGTTTTTCTTTAAAAATAAGTCTTTTTGCCCTCTGGAATGCAATCTCTACTCTTCTTCTCCAGTCTCTGGGAGATCAAGCTGACTGTGGATACTGCTTGAATGGATCAGTCATTTTCAAGCACACATTATATTTTATGGGCACTTTGACATGGACTCTAAGAAACACGTAACACAATACAGGGATATGCATATGTGCAGAAAGTACTGAAGTCAGGTTTCCAGGAAATAATTTGTTTTAATATCTGGTACACACTCATGTACTCTTTAATTAAAAAAATGCTTTTGTAAATCTCTGAGTTAATTTTATTTTGTAAGTAGTAATGATTTTGTTATTTACTAAATTTAGAAAGTGCTGGTTCAAAGGAGTGTAGAAATGTTATTCTGAATGATAGTTGGATAAGTCATATTTATTGGTGTTAATGTCTGAAGATAGTATTTTGAGCTCTATTAGAATTCTAAAGTTCTTTTTTCTTTTTTTAGATTTATTTATTTATGCATATAAGCTGGGGTGTAGGCCAGAGGTATGGGCCGGTGAAAGGGCTCACCAGAGACAGAGTGGGGAGCAGAACAGGCAGATGGACTGAAATACACTGCTGAGGGGAGCAGTGGGCGAGACAGGAGAGGGCTGCTGCGCCATGTGGGAAGCTCCCCGGCAAGGCATTGAACTTGTGCCACAGCTGCTTACAGCTCCACAGCGCTGCTGCGCTTTAACCTGTTGTGCCACCAGGGAAGCCCAGAATTCTTAAGTTCTAAAGCCACCATTCTAAGTTTCTCACATCTCTCTAGAGATGTTTGGATAGATTGTTGTATATTATTTAAAATCTAACATTTGTTGACTGTATGAAGTTAATACTTTTTGAAAATTAAGGTGCTTATGACTGTCTTAAATTGACATCCTGGCTTATGAGCACTTGTTATCTGTTTCTAGCACAGACCTCTCTCCTTGAGTGTTATTTGTTGACTCCTATCACATTAGGTAGGTCCGTCCTTCTGGGGGGAGAGTTGTGTGTTTCTTCCATAATCAGTGTTGGGTGCATTGTAGATTTTCATTTATGTTGAGTTGAATCCATGAGGCTCTCTGACTGAGAGACTGAGGTGCAGGTTTTCTAGTACAATAAGGGTTGCTTTTTTTGAGGGTGATTCACATATATTCACTTATAAAAGGACTCACTCATTCTCACAATTTCTGTAACTCTTGGATTTTACTATTTTCATATTGTAAGAATTGTGAGGCTTTGTTTGATAATCTAGCATCCTAGTCTATAAAGTTTTTGGTATCTGCAGAGACAATATGCCCAGAACCTGGGATAGTCCTTGACCAGATGTTAGTAGTTAAACTTGAATTTGGAATGTTTTGTGGACTTGTCCATGGGTTCCTGGTATTTGTAAATGTCAGGTCACCTCTTTCCTTCTTGGTCTTTTCCCTGATTTTAACCCTGACCTGTACTGTAGAGTTTTATGCCATTCTAGCCTGACTTTTCTTTCTGGTTCTTGATATTAGATGTGTGCACAGTTCACCTATCAGTTCCTTCCTCTTTGACCATGACCTGTTTGGGCTCTGAGGTGCTGTACAGCGCCTTTATCTCTTTAAATTAGCCATTGCTATATAAGTGATTGTGCCCAGATTGGCTTTTAATTCTGACCTCTTCTGATTTACTACTGCCCACATTCTAACATGAGAACATCCTGTACTGTCTGCCTATGTTTCTGTTGATGTAGGCTGGCAGTGGCATTATATTTTCATTTAATGATGATAAGTGGTAAGAAGACAGAGTTGAAAGATCAAGGCGGGGGGGGGGGGGCGTCCTAGATGGAAGAATAGGAATAGATGGTGATAACACTGTAGGGTAAACAAAAGAGTGGTCAGGATTTTCCGCCCTACTGCCATTAGATATAATGATGGACACCTGCGGTCTTGCACTTGTGCCTCGTGGTCACGCCTGGAGTGTGGCGTGTGTGTGAGTGGGTGCTCCTGGGCCTGGGGGCTGAGTATATAAGCAGCGGCAGCAGCAGTAGCGGGGTAGCGGCAGAGAAGTGGCAAAAGCTGAAGAGTAGCAGGAGAGAAGCGGGAGAGGCAGCAGAGAGGACAGAGCGTGGCAGCAGAGGACTGTTCAGGGTGCAGCAGAGCCCAGAGAGCATGAAGATTTGAGGGGGGCTGGGAGGCCTGCCAGCTTCCAGGTCCCCTCCAAACCCCCCCTCCCCACTCCTCATCTCCCCGTCCCCCTCACCACCCTTCCTCCGCTGTACCTGGTTGCCTCACTACAAAAGATTATTAAAAGCCTAAAAAGCCACCTAGGGCTCCAGAACTCCTCAGTTATCTATCTGCCTGAATCATTGGGAAACCTGCACTGTGCCTTGCTGGCACGGCAAAGACCAAATTGTCAGCATGAGCTGGGGCAACATCCTCAACTTCTAGCTACTGATAAATGTATCCAGGATAATCCGAGATATTGGTTATTTGGAATGAAGGTTGGGGATTAGAAGTCATGGTAGATGTAATTCTTGTATAATAATTTGGAGACTTAAAAATTGAAGATGACTCTATTTTCCCTCTACCCCTGGACTTTAATGAGATATAAAAGATAATCTTTTTTTACCCATAGGAGATAATTGAGTGGCTTTCTGGAAATCAAGAGTTTGCTTCAAGGGGAGATAAGCGTTCAGTTTTAGGGCCTCTCTGGTGGTGCAGGGGTTAAGCCTCAGTGCTATCAAGCTACCTCTAGCCATGGAGCCTGTCTCCCCCCTGGCTCCCCTCAGCAGTGTATTTCAGTAGATCCACCTGTCCTGCTCCCCACTCTGTCTCAGGTGAATCCTCACCTCCCGCACCTCTGGCCTACACCCCAGTTCTTGTATGTATAAATAAATAAAATATATAAAAAAACTTCAGTTTTAAAACTTTAAAATCATTGCCACACAATTTCTGTGATGTTTTAAGAAATATTTATACTTATAAATAATCGTCTTAAAATTTATCAACAGGTTAAAGCTATGAAGGATAGAACATTTAAAATATTAATGTTTTTACTTTGCCCTTAGATTATTGAAACAGGTAAGGTAAGGTACTATTTAATTGGAGAAATGAACAGACTTCTTAGAATTTTTTTCAAGATTTATTTATTTATGCATGCAAGCTGGGGTACAGGCCAGAGTTGTGGGGTGGTGAGAGGATTCACCAGAGACACAGTGAGGAGCAGAACAGGTAGATCTGCTGAAGTACACTGCTGAAGGGAGCAGTGGGCTCTGGATAGCTTCATTGTGCTGCACTTAACCCCTTTCACCACCAGGGAGGCTCCTTGGAGTTTTTTTTTAACATCTGTTTACTTGTCTTCGAGAGAGCCTTTTTGCTTAAGTAGATAATTTAATCTTTTGTTCCCTAGGCTGTGTGAATTTTGTGTCTGGGTATATTTTCTAATTTGTGGCTTCTCTGGCTTATTCTTTTTTTTGGATCATACACTCTCATGAATAGCTGGATTTATTTCATCTAGTCTCATTTACCTTTCTTGAATTTTCTTCCGGGTGACTCATATATATTTTGCTAGTAGATAACATTAATTGGTTGATTTGGTCTGACAAACCCGCATAGAATTGACTTCCTACAAGTGAGAACTGGTAGTAACAGGAAAAGTGGCTTTTTTTTTTTTGAGATGTGCATACAGGCATACTAATGATCTTTTTATAAATATTATGATAGTGCACATGGTATAATTACATGAATGAGTGTATTGCTTTATAGAATGCACAGCAGAAATATTTATACATGCTGTTTTGTCAGGGCACTGCAGTAAGATGCTCAGTAAATGTCAGTTTCCTTCCTTTTCCTTTTCCTCTGTGGGTTTTCCCTCACTCTCAGTATAAAATCCAAACATTCTTCCATAGGGTCCACCCCTCTCCACGTGATTTGGCCCATGGCCACCCCACAAACCTTATCCTGTTTCGCAGCACCCTTCTTTTTGCTCCCTGTGCTCAGCCATACCAGCTCCACGCCCACTGAACAAGCTTGTTCTTGTCTCACTGCCTTAATTGCTTTGCTCTCTGCCTCAGGCTCTGCCCTGAGATTGTCAGATGGCTAATTCTTTTGTGTCATTTAGATTTCATTTCGAATGACACCACCTCAGAGAGGTCACACTTGAAGTAGCTGCTTTCTCCCTAGCCACTTCTAGTCATCAAACCCTTGTGTTCCTCATAGTGTTAATCTTGCTGAAATTGTATTGATCATTTTTTTTTTTTAATTTACTCCTATGACTTAAACTTCATGAGAACAGGGATGGGCTCTTTCACTCCAGAACTTAAAACAGAATCTAGTACTCATTCAGGAAATATTTGAGTGAGTGTTCTGTCTGTAATGTTTTTGTGACCAACTGATAACTTTAAACTAGATTCACCCTTAGAGTACAATAGTGGAAATAATTTATTAAAAGGTCAGCATTTAGGGGGAGGTTGGAAGAGTCTTTACTGTATTGATATTTACATTGAGAAGGACAGGAACATAGTGAGTGCTATCTGCATTTTCTCTGGGGAATGCACTTATGGGTGGTATTTGTCAATCAGGAAAACCTAATAAGTGGATATTTTTGATGAACAAATTTGAAAATGTGTGCTAATCATAAGATAGATATTTCATTCAAGTAATATGATGAGGGCTAGATACTTCCATTAATGTTTTATACAAGCTTATGAGATTTTGTAATTTTCCTTTTCATTACTTTTTTGGTGATAATCTGTCTTGATGAATAATGGTCAACTTCCCAAAGTTGCTGTGAGTCAGAACCCTTGTAGTTTTGCTATGGAAACTCATTTCATATTAAGCCAAAAAGGTGAATTCATTGACAATATGAAATCCAAAAATGAGTTGAATGCTCAGTTATGGGAAGAGCATTGAATCAGCTGTGCTTTTTAAGACACAACTGGTACCATACTCATTTGAATGCTCCAGAAATCTGTTCAGAGATTTTTTTTTCTTTTGTAGGTCAGTTTTTTTTTTTTAAGATTTATTTATTTATGCATACAAGAGCTGGGTGTAGACCAGAGTTTGGGGATGTGTGTGAGAGGCTTCACCAGAGACAGAGTGGGAAGCAGAATAGGCAAATTTACCAAAATACACTGCTGAGGGGGAGCTGCTGGCAGGCAAGACCGGAGATGTCTGCTGCATCATGTGAGTTAGCTCCCTGGCTTGGGATCAAACTCATGCTTCAGTGGCTGCTGATAGCTTTGTGGTGCTGAGGCTTAACCCCTTGCGCCACCAGGGAGGCCTCCTGTTAGGTCAGTTTCTTCCTCTCATAGTAAGTTGACTTTCTTCACTTGGTCTAAAATGTAACTTGTTTGTCAGTTTTTATTTTGTTTTCCCCCTGCTGTTGATATGGATTACCTGTCTCTATATCATTTGGAAAATTCTTGATTGACTGGCTAGTTTGGCTTGGGAAGGTGCCCACCACAGTCAGTGGCAATATGAAATCTGTAGCTACTCATGAGTGTAGTTAGTGGGGAGTTGTGGAGAGTGCTGGGGGAATGACAGTTGAGTAAACAAGGGAGCAACTGGGCAGAAAGCCTTAGTTCCCCCAAATGTGTGTCTATTTTTAGCTGGGAAGGTTGCGCCTTTTTTCCATGACAGTTTGTGACTTTAAATTCTCTTTTAACTATAACTGATGCATAATTTGCCCTATGGGTTTCAAGCTTTTCAAGTGTAGACCTATTTCTAAAATGAGAAACTGAAGTCGTCCCTTATGTGATAGTAATTGTAATTTTATGTGTTCTGTCTATAGCTAATGTGATATTCATATGAATTTGCCTTCACGAAATGAGTTGCATGATCTAAAAAAATTGTTGCTGTTTGTTTTGGTTTGGTTTTTAACATTCTGCTAATTTAATAGCTAATGGAAGCTGATATTTGAGGGCAGCTGTTAGAAAATTATCAACAGGTTAATTATACATTTAGGGGATATTTTAATCACTGAGGAAGATAACTACCTTCATCCTAAGCAGATACTTAATTTTCCCATATAACAAAATTAACAAGTTACATACTTTGAGCAATTACTATTTTGAGCCATATTTCATCAGGCTACTAAAATAAGAAAATGGTTAACCATGTGTAAAAAGCTTCCAGAGACCCAAGAGATATTAATCTTTTTGGATTTCAGTTGCTTCATCTTTAAAAACACTGAGCTGGGTTTTGGAAGACTTTTCTGGATTTAATGCTTTTGACCCTATGATTGCACATAGAATTTAGAAAATAAGTCATTGTTCAACCAAATTAAATGGAAAATGTACAGTACTGATTTCGGGTTAGTTATTACCGGAATTTGTTTTTCCTAAAGAAAATACTGCATTTCTTTGATACCTTCTCAATTTTGAGTAGATTAGTCTTAAAATTGTTTTCTAGGTATCTGTACATGAATTTTTTTTAAAGATTTATTTATTCATACATACAAGCTGGGGCACAGGCCAGAGGCGTGGGGCGGCGAGAGGGTTCACCAGAGACAGAGCGGGGAGCAGAACAGGCAGATCAGAAATACACTGCTGAGGGGAGCAGCGGGCGAGGCAGGAGAGGTCTGCTGCACCATGTGGGATTCTCCGCGGCTGGGTGTCGAACACATCGCAAGCTGTCAACCGCTCCACAGCGCAGCGCTCAACCGCTGCACCACCAGGGAGGCCCTCTGTAGATGAATTTTAAGTTGTTTAATCCATTAAGCTTTGAGTTCAGGTACATTTGTTACATTTCACTGTAGAGAAAAGAAATGGATTGAATTGCACTTTTCAGAATTTTTTTTTTTTAATGCCTTTAATTGTATGATTGCTAAATGTAAAGGCCAGTTTACTGCCCCCCCCTTTTCTGCTTCCTGCACAATTTAGAAATTATACTAAAAGTTGAAATGTCCTAAGTACTATGAAAAATTGCTGTTCATATTTATGCTTTTTAAAATTCCCAAATAAGTTTAAAATATGTTCCTGTTAATTACTAATTGGCACTCTGTATATTAAAATAATCTACAAAAAAAAACCCCATGTGAGTCATATAATAACAGGAGGTGGAGAGTGGGCAGGGCATACATTAGGGCAAAAAGATGCCAAATAGGTTAGCCTTTTCTGGCAAACAGCTTTGTTTATATGTGTAGCCTCTAGTTTGTAAATTGGAGAGTGATGAGAAATGACAAGAAAAGTAAGCAGGGATTATAACATGAAGCAACTTTGCTGTGATAAGGAGTTTGGGCATTCTTCTGTGATGGGCACCTAGTGAATAGTGAAGGACTTCAAGCCAGGATAGCAGGATTATTTAACCCTTGATGTATAGTGTGTGAAGGATGAAGTGATGGTTTGGGAGGGAAGGACTTAGCTCTGGACAGAGGGGAGAGAAGTTGAACTGGTACTTTGATAGGTGACAGTGACTTGACATATTTCTGAGATTATTGCAAAGTGTTCTCTTAATTTCTGAAAAAAAATTGGGAATTCAGTAGAGAATGATACTGAAAAGAACTTACCTGTTTTTCTTCTCTGACTTGCTACTGTTCTTCCTTTTGTGGGGAACCAGAGCTATGAAAATTGAGGGTTTGTGGGGGATGGGGAATTTGCTATCCAGGTACCTAATGGACTAAAGCAGTGCGGGCAGGGCAAGAAGGGGAAATTATATGGAAAGGAGAAATCCCTTTATGATGCCTTAACCAAGGGATAATTAAATTAAATGCTTATTTGAGAATAGACATAAGAAAAATAGATTGGTATAGTATAATTAGTTTATAAAGTTTCTAGTGGGTGTAATTTTTATTGAATTCTGCATTAGTCACTTCATGTATTTTCAGAATTTTTCTAAAAGATTTTACTGTAATAGAAAAGTTGTTAGAATCTGATACCATTAGAGTGTTACTTTGATTTAAGTATTGTTTCACTTAATTTAAAATTGTGTAAATAATGCTTTAAAATTTACTATTTTGAAATTATTTTAGAGACAGGAAAATTGCAAAAATAGTACAGAATTCCTGTGTACCTTCTATCCAGCTTCCCCATTGCTAAAATCTTTTACACCATAAATATTTAACAAATTTAGGAATTTATCATTGATATAGTACTAAACTATAGACTTTATTTGAACAGCCCTGATTTTTTCCACTAAGGACTTTTTTGTGATCTAGGTTCCCACATTGTATTTAGTTGTTTCTTAGTCTCTTCTGATCTTTGACAATCTTGTTTTTCATGACCTTGAATGATACTGGTTTGTCCAGTATTTAATGATTGGATTGAGGTTAGGGTTATTGAAGGAAGATTGCCACAGAGATGATGTGCCTAACTTTTATCATATCAGGGGTACAAATCAGTGTTTATATAGATTGATCTTAATACTGGTGGTTGATACTGGTGATACTAACTAACCTTGTTCACTTGGTTAAGGTCACAGCTTGTGGATTTCTTTACTATGAGATTACTGTTTTTCTGTTTTCCATACTCCCTTTAGAAGTGAGTCATTAAGTCACTCATTTAAAGCAAGGGATATCTTCTAGAGAGAAAAGTTAACAAGGAATTTGCACTTAAGTAAAAGTCTCACTGCATTTATCAAGAAATATCTTGGGGGGCCTCCCCGGTGGCGCAGCAGTTGGGCGCTGCGCTGTGGAGCTGTCGGCTGTCGGTGAGTTCGATGCCCAGCCGGGGAGAATCCCACATGGTGCGGCAGACCTCTCCTGTCTCGCCCGCTGCTCCCCTCAGCAGTGTATTTCTGATCTGCCTGTTCTGCTCCCTACTCTGTCTCTGGTGAACCCTCTCGCTGCCCCACACCTCTGGCCTGTGCCCCAGCTTGTATGTTAAAAAAAAAAGAAATATCTTGGGATTATACTCTGAGACATAGGTAGCTTTTTTCTTTAAAGCTTTGCCCAATGTATTTAGCGCTAATCTGTAGCGTTTTTTTTTTATTTATTTATTTTATTTTATTTTTTTTTTTATATACACATACGGTACAGGCCAGAGGCGTAGGGTGGCGAGAGGGTTCACCAGAGACAGAGCGGAGAGCAGAACAGGCAGATCAGAAACACACTGCTGAGGGGAGCAGCGGGCGAGGCAGGAGAGGTCCGCCGCACCATGTGGGATTCTCCCCGGCCGGGCGTCGAACTCGCGTTGCCGCTGCCGACAGCTCCAAAGCGCAGCGCTTAACCGCTGCGCCACCGGGGAGGCCCCTAATCTGTAGCGTTTTTGTAGCAGTGATTACTGTGGTCTAATGGTGACTTTTTCGTACCTTCTTACCTATTACATATATGTATTGCATTTTTCCCCCTTTATAGATTTATCCTATTCCCTTTGACTTAATTTTTCATTCATGTCAATATGGATTGGGGATTTTTATTTATTTATTTTTTTGGAGGAGGTTTAATTTCATGTTATTTGATATTACGATTATGTTGTTCAAGTTGTTCCAGCTTTGGCCACACAGAGCTCTTTGAATGTGGCACGTCCTTTGTTTTTAATCACTTTCTTACTTTTTGACACACAAGTTGCTCCAGACGTTGTATCTTCCCTTTCCTAGCCCTAGGCTCAACCATCTCTCCAAAAAAGTCCTGGCTTGGAATCATGACAAAATTTTTCTCCAATTCAGGAGATTTATAGTATGTCAATATTGACTTGTAAGTGATTTTATAACAAACTTTTCTCGAGACTTCTGAATCATATTTACTCAGCAGATTTTTAAAAGGTGTTTTTGCCACAATGAGATATCACCTCATGTCAGTGAGAATGGCACACATTAAAAAAAACAGGCAACAACAAATGCTGGTGAGGATGTGGAGAAAAAGAAACTCTTTTGCATTGCTGGTGGGAAGGCAAATTGGTCCAATCACTATGGAAAGCCCTATGGCGGTTCCTCAAACTGCTAAAAATGGAGCTTCCGTATGACCCAGCAATACCATTTTTGGGAATCTACCCAAAGGACACAAAAACACTAATCCAAAAGGATACATGCATCTGTATGTTTTTTGCAGCACTGTTTACAATAGCTAAGGTATGGAAACAACTCAGATGCCCAAAAATAGATGATTCGATCAAGAAGAAGTGGTACACATACACAATGGAATACTATTCAGCAGTCAGAAAGATAAACACATGCAATTTGCAGCAACATGGATGGAGTTAGAAGGGATCCTGCTCAGTGAAATAAGCCAGTAAGAAAGAGAAAAATATCGAATAGTTTTACTTATTACAGGAATCTAGAGAAACCAAGTAAGAGAGATTCAGTGAGGGAGGAGGAGGCTAAGGGTTCAAAACGGGAGAGGGGAGCACAAGGGACTGTGGTAATGGTGTTACAGGGCAGGGAGAGGGGCACCCCTGAAACCCCCAGCCTGCCCTGGTCTAAATGGGTTCTGCCATCCCCCGCATCAATATAAAACATTTTTTATATTTTGTGGAAAGAAACTTTAATACAACTAGAAAGGACAGGGAAGACAAAGAATATATTTTCTCAGTCAAGCACCCAATGTTATCTAATTCCTCGTGGGTAAAAGTCCACCCAAAGGGGATTGGCCCAAAGCAAGTCTCGAAAGCCTGCCACAAGTCTAGAACAGCTTTTGGCAGGGACCCATCCAAAAGGGTCAGAAACAGTCAGACAATTCTGAGAGGAACAGAACAAAATCAAAACCAAACCAACAGAGCCATCGTTAACTTCCCCATGGGTCTCTCACCCACATCTCTTTCAGTCAGTTCAGGCCAGTGCAGCTTCTTTACAAGTCTTTCTGCTCCTCTGGCCTCTTCTGGCTTTCCATCCTTCTTCCGTCTCCTTCTGTCTTCTGTCTGTGTGTTTTCCGTCTCCTCTATGTGTGTCCTCTGTGTGTGTGTCCCCTCTCTGTCTTCTCAAGCTTCTTATATCCTGCTCAGTTCCACCCTACCTTGGGTGGGATAGGGAGCCTGGGACACACCCTTTTTCCTGGGGACCTCGTTACAGTGGTTTATGGGTGAATCGGTGGTGGGTAACCTACGGGGAACACACTGTAATGTAAAAGATACAAATAATAATAAATATATATTTATTTAAAAAAAAGAGGTGTTTATGTGCCAGCATTCACAGACACTGGGAATCCAAGGACAATTAAGATAGGACCATTGAACCCAAGGAGTCTGGGTGTGAGAAAGACTTTTTCTCTTCCTCCCCTGCTCCCCCACACATTTTATTCAGTGTCTGTTATGAGCCAGGCCCTGTGCTACATGTGAACAGGAAATAAGAACATGAGAAGAGTAGCACAGTTTGCTTTTAGGAGCACCTGGAAGTTGGGTGGGTTCTCCCTCCAGTGTTGGTCCAGGGGGTTGTGGAGCAAATCTCGAAAGACAACTAGATTTTAGCTAGATGTGGGATTGAGTGTAGAGGTTGGGGAAAGGTACCAAGAGGGATGCCATTCCAAGAAGAAGAAACACAATGGAAAGACTACAAGGGATAACAATTATGAATTAGGTCTAGAGGTAAATGTCCTTGTTTGTGGGGTGACAGTGTTGGGGAAGATGGAAGGAATTATGAAGCTCTGTGGGTAAGCCAGGCCTTTGGAAAGTTGAGGGACGGTTAAAGGAGTTGGGAGGTAATGTAATCAGATTGTGCTGATAGCCTCTTGAATGTACATCGGCATCCAAGAGTTTATTGCTATGGTAAAAGTGAGAAGTGAAGTCTTAAGAATTGTGATCTCGGTTCTCAGACTTTAGTGTCTCTTACCTGGAGACACTACCTTTTTTAAAAATCTGTATTTTAACATTGTTAAGATCCACCCCTAGAATTTGTTTTAATTGATTTAGGGGGAGTCAAAGAATTTGTATTTCTAGCAGGTTTCCAGTAGAGTTAGATGCTTAATATTTGGTTTGGGGACTACACTTTTGTATCCATTGTACTGTGATAGAATGACGAGAAGGGGGTAGGTGGAGATAATTAAGGCGTTTGGCCATTGTGGAGCTGTACACCTGATTGGGTTTTTTCAGTGATTCTGTGTAGTCTTGGTCCTGGCTTTGGCCTCTTTCCTGGGTTCTCTAAAACTACTGCCTTTTTTTGGGACCAGTGAAGAAAGGGTGGGAATTAGTTGTTGGAAACAAATTGTACAAGTTTTTCTGTATACTGTCTAGTGAAAAATTGTGCCATCACACCATTACTGGAAAAATTAAAAAAATTTCTATATTTAGTTCCAGTTATACTATTACCAATTTGAAATTGATATTGTCTAGTATACATGTAGTGCATGGTTTACAAAATGTGTTTATGTGGTAGAATTATTTTGCATAGTTATTTATTCAGCATACCTACCACATCCTTTTCTTAGCTTTGACTCTTTGATAAATGTGTCCTAGGGAAATCTGACTGTGACTAAAAGTGAATGTAACTTAAAAAGAAATTAATCTGAACATGTTGAAATAGTTTTTCTAAAAAAATATAAACAGTGGTCAAGTTCGGGGATTTATTTTTTGTGGCTGCAAGTTACTATTTTTATTTTAGATGGACATTTACAGTTATAGGTAAGATGTAACTTTAGATTTAAAGTCTTTGAAATTGCTGTTCATGTGGTTGTCTTTACTGACATGGGAACATACTGAAATGATAAATTCTCACTAATCACAATTGATTAATGAACATTATCCAAGGAAATAATGAAGCAGCCCTATTGCATTAACAATTGAAATGGGAGTTTTCATTTTGTTAAGAGTACATATGTAATGTGTGCATGCAAACATGGAATCTAGTTTTAGAGATTCAAGGATCTTTGTGTAATAAAGGGAAAACTTTGTTTTAAATTGTAATAAAATAATGAGTTTTTAGGTTTAATATGTAAAATATAATTCAAAAGTAACTGGTTTTCCACTTTATAGTATATACTTAGATATTTTTGAATGATGCTGGTATTTTAGGGTATATAACTTTGTAGAAGAAAATTTCATTAATATTCATGTCTCTTGCCATGAACACCAACTAGAGTAGTAGCGACTGATTGAGATAATATTGTATTTGGCATATTTAGAAACTTGTTTGTAATTATGTAGTTTCTTTTTTACCTGAAGTAGTAACATGTTTTAAAACTGTGTAACTAGGAGAATAATTTTAAGTACAATTAGAGATTTCATAAGTTGTTTTTTATTTACCCATGGCAGAAACCTGGTTTTTGTTGTATAGCAGGTCTGTATCTGATGCATGTATGTATTTGTCATTACACGTAAGAATGTAGCTTAATTGTAAAGGTGTTGAAAGTTGTGGATTATTTCCTACTTTCCTATTTTAAAGTCCAAACTAGTCATTACGAAACTTGATGTTTTTGTCTCATGACACATTTTTAGATGCTAAGAGAAAAGAAAGCATTAAGGGTAAGGAAAATTTAGCACTATTATTATACATTTATTTAACCATTGTAAAAATAAAAGTTTAAAATACATTCCAGTAGAATATATACTCTATAATGCTAAATAGTAAATTAGGGATACTATAGTAGTTGTAAACGTGGGCAGATTTATTTTTTTGTGTAGAAAAACTGGGGTGTAGGCCAGAAGTGGGGGGGAAGTAAGAGGATTCACCAGAGACAGTGGAGAATAGAACAGGCAGGTCTACTGAAATACACTGCTGAGGGGAGTAGCGCGTGAGACAGGAGAGCTCTGCTGCTGCCCCATGTAGGTCAGCTCCCTGGTGGGTGGTCGAACTCAGGCCATATTGATGATAGCCTTGAGACAACCCTTGGTCATGAGGGAGGTCCATATGAGCAGATTTTTCATGTCAGATCAGAGAGCCATAATTAACCAAGGCACAATGAATGTTGACTTTTACTCAGCTCTAAAACAAGATTTTAGGAATGTTACTTCAGTTATATTTAAGGTATGTTGCTCAGTGAATGCATGCACAAGGTTGATATTGGGGATGAATATATAATTAATCTATTTGCCTTTTTTCTATATTCACTTCTCTTATCGAAGAAAAATAACCCCCTTTCAGGAATATACTGGGGAAATATGAGACGAGAGACAGGAATATGTCTTTTTTGGGGCTTGCTCAAAGTAATGTTGAATATTTACTGTTTAATTGTAAATATTTAAATTGAGCCTACTGATAATTTTTTAAGGGGTACAAATAAAATAATTTGTTTAATTGAAATAACAAACAACAACAAAGCACTTTGTGGGGAAATCCATGATCATAATGCATTTTACACATTTATAAAAGTATACCAAAGTGATATATGAAAAGCATATATGAAAAGATAGTAAATGATGTATAGGACAACTGCTTAAAAAATGATTTGACTGGGTAATACATTCATATTGTTTAAAATGAGTGTTCATTTCCCTTCTGTTTCCCCCAGGCCATCCAGTTTCTTTCCTGGAACCAAGAAGTGCTACCAGTTTTCTTTCTATCCTTCCAGAGAAACACTATGTATCTAAAAAAAGTCACTGAGTTTTTATTTTATACCCCCTACCCAGTACTATTTTAAACAAACTTGGTCACTTTCCTGAATCTGGTTTTTGGTCACAAATGTATTTTAGATTTTACATTAACAAATGAAGTGGTTTTCTTTTTGTTTTTTAGGGTATCATTTTGTATGGATATACTGTAATTTATTTACCTGGTTTCCTCCGTTTATGAATATCTAGGTGCTTAAGTTGCTATTATAAACAATGTTACAGTAAATAACTGGTGCATGTCATTTCTTATGCATGCAAGGATAACTGTATGATAAATTACTAGAATTGGAACTGCCTTTGTAAGTGGGATAGCTGCTACCAGACTCACGTCACATAGGTATTTCAGTTTATGTTCCTGCTCCCAATTCTAGTCGTTCTGCCCACATCCTTGCCAACATAGCATGGCCAAATGTTTTGCTTTTGCAAATCAGATAGTAAAGATGGTGTTTATTATTATTTTTTTTAAAAAGCTTTGTGTGAAATTGAGCATCTTTTACATATCTGAGTCATTTATCTTAGTAAATTTTTATATTTTAGACGTTTCCACCATTTATCTTAAGTAAGATCCAGGTACACACATTTTAGGTGTATAATAGTAAACTTTCTTTTAGTTGAGGTATGATTCATTTCCAATAAAATGAACAGATCTTAAGTACAGTTTGCTGAGTATTAGAGCTTTATATAACCATACATCGCTCCCTGTTGTGATTTAGAGCATTTCCATCACCCAGAAAATGAGTTCATTTAGGCCTTTTTTTCTTTCAATTCTTTCTTCACCCCACCTCAGGTAACCATGTTTTAGATTTCTTTGGCCACAGATTAGATGTGTATGTGAGTTTTTAATGTATGATACACCCATAACTGGCAACAAAATCAAGATTTAGAATATTTCCTGTGATCCTGAAGATTCCGTTACACTTCCCAGTCAGTCTCTCTCCTACTACAGGTAATGACTGTATTGACCAGTATCCACTATGGATTGGTTTAATATCTAATATCTGTAAGTCACCTGTATTGTGTTAGGTAATATTTTCTTTTTTGCTGCTCTTTATATAAATATAACATTTTACTGTGGATGGACAGACACTTGGGTTTTTCAATTTTGGGCTGTTCTGTAACCTTTGTTGTTAACGGGTTTTCAACACTGTATGATTTGGGGGAATCTGTTCACACCTCTTTAGATGTATGTCACCACACCATACCCACTACCACCTTCCATAGATCATTGGATCTTCTTGCCTTCTCACCTCACCCCTAGCCTTTCCCCCTCTAGTAGCCTCAATTCTGTCATCTTATTTCTAGGGTTTGTTTTGGTTTAGTTTTGTCTGTTCCTTTGTTTTGTTTCTTTATATTCCATATGAGTGAAATCATCCAGTGTTTGTTTTTCTCATTCTGATTTAGGTTGCTTAGCTTAATCCCCTTGCTTAATCCCCTCCCTTCCATCCTTCTTAGTACAACTACAATAGTTTATTTCTTGTTACAGCTGAATAGTATTTCATTCTGTATTTTTTACCAGATCTTGTTAGTCCATTTATCTGTTTTTGGACAGATAACTTCCATAACTTGGAAATAGTGCTGCAATGAACATAGGAGTGCATATATACTTTTGAAATAGGTTTCTTTTTGTTGGTTTTTTATGAGCCATTCTCAGGAGTGTGAGGTGGGTGATAGATCATCATGAGTTTACTTTCCATTTCCCTATGATAAGTGATGTTAAACTTTTTTTCATGTGCATGTTGCCATCTGTATGCCTTCTTTGAAAAATCGTCTCTTTTGCTCTTTTTTTTGATTGGACTCTTTGCTTTCTTTTTGTTGTTTGAGTTCTTCGCAGATTTTTTTTGGATATATAATGTGCATATATTTTCTCCATTCAGTAGGGTGGCTTCATTTTAATGATAGTATATTTTGCTGTGCAGAAGCTATTTAGTTTGATATAGTCCCATTTCTTTAATTTTAGTTTTGTTTCTCCTTTGCCATCTTTCCATTGGAGTTGAGTTCCCAAAGACATTCCAGAAGCCAGTGCTGTGAAGTGTTTTGCTTTTGTTTTCTTCTGTATATTTTATGGTTCAGGTTTTATATCCAAGTCTTTTGAGAGTGGTCTGTTTTATTTTTTTTGCTTATGGCTGTCCAGTTTTCAACTGTGTGCTCTTTTGGGAAGAAGAACAGCAAAAAAGCGGTGGTGAAGATTCTTAAGTTTTGTGGCAGCCCTAAGTAGTTGCATCTTTTTGGTATAACAGAACCGGAGTTGGTGGGTCATAGGCTATACTTATATTTCTGTGTAACTTAGTTATGGCCAATAGTCCCTCCAAATGGTTTTATCAAGTTGAGCTTCCGTTAGCAATGTTTGAGAGTTCTACAGTAGTTGCTCCATATCTTTGCTCATACTTGATATTAGTATTTGTCAGTCCTTTTATTTTTAGCTATTTCATTGATTATGATTTGAACTTCCTTGGTAACAGATGATATTAGGTATCTTAACATGTATTTAGGGTTGGCACATTTTTTTAAAATATATTTTTATTGTTACTTATATCTTTCACATTTTGTATTCCCTTTGGGTAACCCACCACCAATTCACCCGTGATCCATCTCTGTGGTCCCTTGTGTTCTTTTCTACTCCATTTTGTGCCCTTATCTTCCCCCTCCCCCCATGCCCCCAAGTGTCTCTCTCCTATTTGGTTTCCCTATAGTCCTATTATAAGTGAAACCATTCGATATTTTTCTCTTTCTGGCTTGTTTTGCTGAGTATGATCCCCTCTAATTCCATCCATGTCGCTGCAAATTGCACGTGTTTATCTTCTTTGAATGCTGAATAGTATTCCATTGTGTATATGTACCACATCTTCTTGATCCAGTCATCTATTTTTGGACATCTGGGTTGCTTCCATACCTTTGCTATTGTGAACAGTGCCGCAATGAACATACGGGTGCATGTATCCTTTTGGATTAGTGTTTTTGTGTCCTTTGGGTAGATTCCCGGAAGTGGTATTGCTGGGTCTTATGGAAGCTCCATGTTGAGCAGTTTGAGGAATTGCCATACAGCTTTCCATAGTGGTTGGACCAATTCACATTCCCACCAGCAGTGTAGGAGAGTTCCTTTTTCTCCACATCCTTTCCAGCTTTTGTTGTTGCCTATATTTTTAATGTGTGCCATACTCTCAGGTGTGAGGTGGTATCTATAGTGGTTTTGATTTGCATTTCCTTGATTATAAGTGATGTTGAGCATTTTTTCATGTATCTGTTGGCCATTTGCTTTTCTTCTTTGGAGAAGTGCCTTTTGAGCTCTTCTGCCATTTTTTGACTGGATTGTTAACTTTGTTTTTGTTGAGTTGTGTGAGTTCCTTGTAAATATTTGTTATCAGTCCTTTATCGGATGTATTGTGTGCAAAGATCTTTTCCCAGTTGGTAGGGTGTCTATTTGTTTTGGTTAATGTCTCTTGCTGTATGGAAGCTTTTTATTTTGATGTAATCCCACCTGTTTATCTTGTCCTTCACTTCCTTTGCTTTGGATGAAGTGTCCTTAAAGTTTTTGCTGAGATGTATATTGTGTAGAGTTTTGCCTATATTTTCTTCTATAAATTTTATGGTTTCAGGTCTTACAGCTAGGTCTTTTACCCATTTTGAGTTGGTTTTTGTGTAGGGTGTGAGGCAGTAGTCTAGCTTCATTTTTTTGCATGTGGCTGTCCAGTTTTCCCAGCACCATTTATTGAATAAACTGTCCTTGTTCCACTGCATTTTCTTTGCTCTTTTGTCGAAGATTAGTTGTTCATATATATATATGGCTTTAATTCTGGGTATTTTATTCGGTTCCATTGGTCTTTGGCTTGACACATGTTTTTTAATCAGTGTTGGGTCTTAGGATTATTTGCAGAAGTTTTAAAACATATTGTGATATGCCTGTTGAGATGTGAATTAGCAAATGTGTTTTTACTGGTTGTAATATGTCTTTTGATTGTCTGGCAAAAAAAAAATCTCAGTAAGCAGATTTAAAGTTTTTTTTGTTTTAAAAGATTGATTTATTTATGCATACAAGAACTGAGGTGTAGGTCAGAGGTGTTGGGTGGTGAGAGGATTCACCAGAGACAGTGGGGAGCAGAACAGGCGGATCTACTGAAATACACTGCTGAGGGGAGCATTGGGTGAGGCAGGAGAGGTCTGCTGTGCCATGTGGGAAGCTCCCTGGGAGCGGATCGATCTGGTGCTGCAGTGGCTGTGGATTGCCCCATAGTGCTGAGACTTAACCTGTTGCACCACCAGAAAGGCCCTGAAGTTTTTTTTTTTTTTATTAAAAGTTTTAATACTTTCCAAGTTACTTCTGAATTTTGTAGTTTACTTTTTGAAGGTCTTCATTGTGAGGCTAATATGTTTTAATGAATCAAATGTTTTATCAAAATATAAGATATTTTGTGTATCAAAATCGGAAGACTGCTGTTAATTAAACTGACAGTGTATAAGCCACTGAACTTTATTTTATACTTTTATATTTAATTGTTTCTATTATAGCAGCTCTTCCAGATAAAGGAAAATTGTAAGTAAATAAATTGGTTAAGGATTCCTTCAAACTTTTCACATTTAGAATAGGGTTCCTGGAGCACCTTTTGATTTATTAATATGTTTTCTCCATTGCCTTCTGTACCGTGAAGAGTTTTGGTAGGTCAGTGTGTCTTAAACGATTCCAGAGAAGAGATAAAAGCTTTGGTACTCTGATCTGGTGACTTTGCAATGGGTAGTCTTAGTTTATTATTTTTTTAAGAAAAATCTGTCTGGAGGGCCTCCCTGGTGGTGCAGCGGTTAAGCTCTGCCATGTGGAACTGTCGGCAGCGGTGACGCGAGTTCAACGCCTGGCCAGGGAGATTCCCACATGGCGTGGCAGATCTTTCCTGTCTCGGGCCTGCTGCTCCCCTCAGCAGTGTGTTTCCGTCAATCTACCTGTTCTGCTCCCCCACTCCATCTCTGGTGAACCCTCTCACTGCCCCACGCCTCTGGTCTGTACCCCAGCTTGTATGTATAAATAAATAAATCTTTAAAAAAAAAAGGTCTATCAGTCAATCATCTCTCTATCTATGCATTCAAGCTAGGGTGTAGGACAGAGGTGGGGGTGGGTGGGTGGGTAGAGGATTCACCAGAGACAGTGGGGAGCAGAACAGGTGGATCTACTGAAATATACTGCTGAGGGGAGCAGCAGGTGAAACAGGAGAGGTCTGCTGCTTAACTTATTTATTTTTATACTAATTTTACGATCTTGGTAAAAGTTTCTGATTATTTACTACTTAACTTAAATGTAGGTTTTGAAAGAATGACAAACTCTTGTTTCAGGATTTTTTTCTAAGGTTGCTGATAGTGGTATGTCATTTAAAAGAACCAAACTATGGGCCTCCCTGGTGGCACAACAGGTTAAGCGCAGCGCTCTGGAGCTGTCAGCTGCTGTGGTGCCAGTTCAATGCCTGGCCAGGCAGATTCCCACATGGCGCAGCAGACCTCTCCAGCCTCGCCCACTGCTCCCCTCAGCAGTGTATTTCAGTTGATCTGCCTGTTCTGCTCCCCACTCTGACTCTGGTGAATCCTCTTACCGCCCCGTACCTCTGGCCTGCACCCCAGCTTGTATGCATAAATAAATCTTTTAAAAAAAAACAAACTATTGTATCAGAGTTTTCCTCCCAAGTTGCTGATCACAACTGCAAATGTTGTTACTGGTTGAATACTTAAAAGCAAGATGTTAGCTTGCCCACACTAATTATAAGAATTCTGATTTTACACTGTGCGTCTTCTTAACAAATACAGTATGATTAAAGAAATGTTTTTTTTTCTTCGATTGAGCTGTTAGAATTGTTATTCCTTAGCTAAGTTTAAGGAGTCATAGAATGCTTTTCCTGCTTGCTTTTGTTTTGTGTGTGTGTGTCTGTATATGTGTATATAAAATGTATTTCGGGGATGTAAAAAAAAATACCATATATGTTGCTGAACTATTTACTGTCCTGTGAGTGAGTATTTGTAATGCTGGCTTATGCTACTTGGGGGAGTGTGGGGCTGATGGTTATTTTGCAATAATTACCTTTTTCATGGAATTGTACATGGTACTGCTGAGTTCAGCATCTTTGAGTTGCATTTTATTAATTGAAAATTGAATTGACCTTACAGATTCATAAGCTGTACATAAAAATGTAAAGTAGATGCAGGGAATGATGTTTGTCTTCTGCTTATAAAAAATTGTTTTCTTCAGTTAGGTTTTTGGGGAAAAGAATAGTTAAAATGGGAATATAGACAACTTAAAATAACTGAAAAGTCAGTAAGGCAAGAACTGACTGGAGTTATCTAAATAACATGTAGGCAAAAATATCAAAAAACAACAAAGTGCTAACTTAATATATAATAGAAATGGATAGTTACATGATGTTAAACATTTACAAAGGAGGAAAAAACTGAGGTGTCTTTGTATACATTTATTTGTTATGTAGCTCACTTTATTTACTTGACTTATGTAATTATATTAAAAACAAATTTTTTAAGCTTATAGATTCTTATAGGTATTTAGACTTGTTTTATGGTTTAGGACTCTCAGTTTTAAATAACAAACCTCAATAATTGAGTCTGATGAAACAGAATTTATTGGAAAGTATCTCATGGAATTTGATTCAGGGATATACCCTGGAATTGGGAACAAGATGGGAATTAGGGACTCAGAGGAGATTGTTGCACACATTTTTCATTCTCTGAAATTCAGATATTTTTATGTATCTGACCCACAAATTAGGACAAAAAGGCTACCAGAAACCCTTAAATTTTTGTATTTTATTAGTGTACGCTTCTAGAAAAAAGCAGTCTTAAGTTCACCACCTTTCTTCTATAGTTTTTTCCCTCTCAGATTCAGTAATGTACTCATCAGAATCAAATACAAATGTGGCTCTGTTGTCATGCTTCTTGACCATTCCTTCCTGGCTTTGAGTTAGGTGTAAACTTTAAATGGTATCAATGACTTTGACACATAGCAAGTCTTTTTAGATTTTTAAACATGCTAGCTCAATTTTACTGAAAAATAGTGTACTGAGTCCTTATGAAAATGTCTTTAACTAGTGTCTTTGAAAGTTAGCAGCATACCTCTTAGGGTGTATATCAGTAGATTTGTCTGTTCTGCTCTGGCCTGCACCCCAGTTTTTCTATGCAAAAATAAATCAATAAAATCTTAAAAGAAAGCAGCATAGCCAGTTGAGTTTGGGGCCATCATAATTTATCTTAGAAACATGAGTTGTCATCATCAGTCTTTGCCAAAACCATATATACTAGGTAGACACACCAGTGTTGTTTAGAGGGGACTTTTGTGGGATCATAGGAGCTGGTACTTTTTAAAAAAGAAGATTTATCATTGTTTATAATTACACATTTACTTGACAGCCTCCTCCCCCACCTTTTCTCACTAGACTATTAAGGACTTAATGTACCTTTAGTACTTTAAGAAGAAAGACTATATAAGGACTCATACTGCTAAAAAAAGTTATTTTGACCAGACTTGTCACGTGTGTAAATTACATATGTCAACTTTCATATAGTTTTTCTTTTTAATAAGTCATGCAGTTCTCATGCTAACATTGAATATGTTCTATTTTAAAATGAAGGGTTCTTATTTTCATAAAGTGATGCTCTAAATCTTGCCATAAGTGGTAATTTACTTAGCATTTTTGAGGAAATCATTTTAGCATTAGAGAACTGATATAATTTCAAGAAAGCGTGTTCATTCAGTTTTGGAAGTGAGCTTTTTACTTTCCTTAACAGCAGGAATAAGACCCAGCATTTTAAACCCATAATGGAAATTGATTTCTCCTTTTTGCCCATTGAAAAAATCTAACCAAGTGCCATGTAAGTAAGTAACATCCTTGTCACTACAGGAATTTAAAATAATTCTGCCAGTTCATTTTGCATTTTAGAATAGGAGATCTGAAACTGATGGGGAATTGCACATTGAGATTTTTTGAATGCTAATGATATTAGAGAACTATTGTATTTATGTATTTTTAACTTTGTAGGTGGGAAGATGTGTCCTTTTTGTGGCCTTAGTAGTTAAATGTGGTCCATATGATGGATATTTCTATTCTTGATTTATATTGTGTGTAGAAGAATTTTTTAGGTTCACTGCAGGGAGGTTATGCTAATTTTCTGTGTTTATATTACTTTTAGGCTAGAGGTTGTCCAACTTTCTTAAAGGCAGCAATACTTGACCAAAATGCTTCAAGTGCCAGAGGTGATTTCCTGATCATATACACACACAGATCAACCAGTTTCTTAGCTCTTCTTAGTTTCTGACCCTTAACTGCCTTCTAAAAGCAGCATCAAAGGAACAGGTAGGATTTTTAGTCCTTAATATACAATGTGGAATTTAGGAAGTATCACTGCCAGAGTTGTGGCATAAATTCAGTTTTCAGTTGTGTTATAAAGGCAGTTGGCTAGGGCGTCCAGTGCAGTGTTTAGTATGTGTTAGTGATGCAGGACTTTCGACTTTTACCAATTTTAGGGGACAAAGTGTAACTGGGCTGAGTCCAGAGTCTGGTAAAGTTGGTGCCCCCTGGAGGGGGTTTACTGATGAGAATGAAAGCCCCAGGGAAAATGCTAAGCTTGCAGTTTGGGGTGGAGTTTCTGATAAGAAATAAAAGGGACTGAAGGAAAAGGAGATTCAGTAGCCATGATGTAGGAAAAGAATGACTCGCCATATTGTAGGAATGGGAGAGGCAGTCACCATGATGCAGGAATAGAGGAAGCAGTCACCATGATGTAGGAAAAGAAGAATTGTTTTTGAATCTTCAGTGACTTTGGGGCCAGTGACTTTGGAGGCTTTGCAAGTAGCCTAGTGATGGAAACTGCTCCCAGTTTTGTCTTTACTGCAGCCAAAGGAAGAAGGCAGAGGCCCGAAGCGGGCGCCTTCTTAAAATGCGCAAGTGCAGTCTGTTGGGCTGTCTGGGCACTGTAGTTGCTGTTTGCAGTGTTGTTGGCCTGGCTCTGTGCTGGGGCACCATGGCGGTTCCAGGAGCATCTCCAGTTGTGTTCTGTGTCGTCCTCGTGAGTTGGAACCTGGCCTACACTCTGACTGTCGCTCATCTGCAGAAGAAGGAAGACACCATTTTGGAAACGTGGCCTATTGTTTGGAAGAGGAGCTCCACATCAGTGGTGGGAAGACGCCACCTTTGTTACTTTTGTGGAACTTAAAGGACTGGGCATTGCCTTAAATAAGTAAGGTAAATGGCCATATGTTGACTTTAGTAATTCTTTGCGTTTTTTTCTGTTTGTTAAATAAATCCCATTGTTGTTGTTTCCTAAGCCTGAGTAATCTTGCAATTGTGTGCATGGGTGCAGAACCAAGATGGTGACTGGTAATCAATTTGGGCACTGCCTTTGCCCAATTTTGAAGCCCTATTTTGACGGTATCAAAAGCAGTATGTATTTTGCCATGGAGTTATCAGCTGTATGTTTTTCATGGATACTCAGTGAGAATGAGGATGTTTTCTTCTGTTACTCGTTCGCTAAGAATTTTATTGTGAATGGATATATTTTTGTGCTTTTGCTGTACATTCTTAGATGATCATATGTATTTTCTCCTTTATTTTGGCTAGTATTAATGGATTATATTGTCTCATTTAACATTGTTAAATCACTTTGCTTTCATTCCACAATCATTTTATAAATTGTTGGTTTGATTTCTTAATATTTAAAGACTTTTCCATCTATATTCATGAGGGACATTGTGTTGTTATTTTTATTTTTAGTAGTCTTTGGCTTGGTATTGGGGTAATGATAATTTCAGAAAATTAATGTGTGCTTTTTTTTAGTTTTTCAAAAAGTTTGTGTAGGTTTGGGGTTCTTTAACTATTTGATAAAGTTGATCAGAAAAGTCAGTTAGACCTGGAGGTTTCCTTTCTGGGAAGATTTTTAATATAAGATGCCACATTCCTTTTTTTTTTTAAAAAAGGATTTATTTATGCATGCAAGAGCTGTGGTGTAGGCCAGAGGTGTGGGAGTGGTGAGAGGATTCACCAGAGACAGAGTGGGGAGCAGAACAGGCTGATCCACTGAAGATACACTGCTGAGGGGAGCAGCAGGCGAGGCAGGAGAGGAGAGCGAGGTCTCCTGCACCATGTGGGTTACCTCCCTCGCCGGGGATTGCACTCATGCTGCAGTGGCTGCTGATATCTTCATAGTGAAGAGACTTGACCCTTTGAGCCACCAGGGAGGCCCCAAGATGGCATATTCCTTTTATAGATATAGGACAGTGTAGATTTTTGACACCTCCAGTCGTGTCTTTCAAAAATTCTTTTCTTCTAATTGCAAGATTTGTTTAATAATTAATTTTAACTGTGGGAAGGTTATATTAACCTTTTTTAGTCCTCGTAATTAGCAGTATGTGTTTTTCTTGATCACTTTAGGGACAGGTATATCAATTTCTGTGATTTATTCAAAGACAGACTTTTGTAATACAGTATGGTTAGAGCTATAAATTTTCCTTTTAAGTGTTTTAGCTGCATCCCACAAGTTTTGATATGCTTCTTTCATTTTCATTTAGTTCAAAATGATTTTTAATTTACCTGTGGTTTCTTCTTTAACCCCCTTTTGGTATTTTAGATGTGTGTGGTCTAATTTCTAAATATTTTGTGACAGACTTTTCTTTAGAGATAATGCTATAAAAATTGTTTAGTTCTCCAGTGCTAAATACTGTTTCCTTTATAGTCATCTAGATTGTTTTATTGAAAATTAGCCATGGTGGAAACTGAACTTACAGAGAAGGATAACTTAAGAGTATTGAGGTTATGAGCAAACATAAAAGCCTTAGGGGAACAATTTAGCTAAAATAAAACAAAATACCACCTAGATATTATTACTAAAATAAACTGTATAAAGATATACTTTATATACAGTAAAATGTGCTAATTTGAAATATATCATTCACTGATATTTGACAGATACCTGTATAATCACCGTAATTTAAGGATAGTGTTCATTACAGGAAAAAAAAAATCCTTTGTTCCAAGTTGCGGTTTCACTCTTTATTCCTGTCCAAGCAACTACTGATCTGACCCTATATACTAGCTTTGCTGCTTTAAAAATTTCATAAGGGAATTCTTTTCCACTCTAGAGTAAGCACAATAAAGGTCCATCAAAAATGTCCTTAACGCTAATTCTCAGAACTGGCCAATCCATTACTTTACATGGCAGAAGGAATTTGCAAATGTGATAAGGTTAAAGGACTTTGGAGGAGATTGCAGAAATGGGTCAAATCTAATATGAGTCCTTAAAATTTGTAGGGGTGGAAGGAGGAGAAAGAGGAGGAGGTGGAGGAGGAGAGAGAAAGACACACACACACACACACACACACACACACACACACTATTGAAAGGTCAGTTTATTTAGCAAAGCAGTCTTTCAAGATAGGGGAAAAGGATTGGGGGCATGAGCCAAAGAATGTGGTTTGCTTCTAGAAGCTAGAACAGTAAGAAATGGAGACTGCAGAGGAGTGTGTGGCTTTGCTCTTACTTAGGCTTTAATTTAATTAATTTATTTTACTTTTACATACAAGCTGGGGTGCAGGCCAGAGGTGAGAGGCAGTGAGAGGGTTCACCAGAGACAGAGTGGGGAGCAGAACAGGCAGATTGACTGAAATACACTGCTGAGGGGAGCAGCGGTCGAGGCCGGAGAAGTCTGCTGCGCCATGTGGGATTCTCCTCTGCTGGGCATCGAACTCAAGCCATAGCTGCCAACAACTCCACAGCACTGCGCTAATCCGTTGCGCCACCAGGAGGCCCTAGGCTTTAATTTTAGACTAGTGAGACCTTTGTCAGATATTCAGAACTATAAAGAGAATACATTTGTGTTACATTTGATTATTTTCTGTTTTGGGCTATTAGAAATAGAGCTAATAAGAATATCTGTTTACAATATTTGTATGCATATCATGTTTTCACTTCTATTTTACATAAGTGGGTTTGTGAGGTCAAGGGATAGTGTATGTTCTATTTAATTTTTTTTTTCTTTACATACAAGCTGGGGTACAGGCCAGAGGCGTGGGGCGGCGAGAGGGTTCACCAGAGACAGTGGGGAGCAGAACAGGCAGATCAGAAGTACACTGCTGAGTGGAGCAGCGGGTGAGGCAGGAGAGGTCTGCCCCACCATGTGGGATTCTCCCCGGCCGAGCGTCGAACTTGCGTCGCCGCTGCTGACAGCTCCACAGCGCAGCGCTCAACCGCTGCGCCACTGGGGAGGCTCTGTTCTATTTAATTTTATAAGAAACTGCCAAATTGTTTTCCAAAGTCAGTTGTACCAGATTATATTCCCATCACCAGTTTCTTATTTTGGAATTTTTTGCCTTTTTAATGTTAGCTTTTCAGCACATCTGGAGATAATACAGTAATATCTCGTTTAATTTTCATCTTGTGAAGACATTCATGTATATTTTGTGAACTATATAAATAATTTGCTTATTTTTTTGGGCTGTAGGTCTTATATAGCATATAATTTTTAAAATGTTTTGGATACACGTTGTCAGAATTGCATAGTATATTTTTTCCCATATAGGACTTTATTTTAATCCTTTTATGTTCTTTTGTAGAGTGCAAGCTTTAACTATTGGTCAGGTCTAGGTGATAGAATTTTTCTTTAATCATTTGTTCTTTTTGTGTCCTAAGTAAATAAATACTCTGTGAGGTCTTTCAGAAGTTTTATAGAATTTTAGTTTTTACATTTAGGTCTATAATCAAACAAAAACACTTTGATTCTGAGATGTGATATGAAATTTGAGATAAGTTAATTTTCCCCCTCTATATGGATTTACAGTTGTTTCTATTTGTTGAAAGAGAGTATTTCTTCTCCATGCATGGTATTTGAAAACTTCTTACTTATTTTTCCTATGTGGTCATGAAAATGCTCTGTGGGATTTTAATACTTACTGATTTGTATCCCTTTATAGCTTGGCGTCAATTCTCTTTTGCTGATGTTTGTATTGTTTTTGTATTTATATTTCCCGTATTATGTTTTTACTGTATTATTGATAGAAAGAAGAGTGTTAATAGCCAACTCTGTGATTTATGTCTTTCTCCTTTAAGTTCTGTCAGCTTTCATACATATATTTCCAAGTTTTGTCATTAAGTGCACACGTCTAGATTTTTATGTCCTTCTGATAAACATTTTCTCATGAAATGTTCCTTTCAGTCCTTGTCATAAAGCTCTTATTTGATATTAATGTAACCTTTCTAAGTTCCTCCTGATGCCTAATTTTTGCATGATATATGTTTTCCATTCTTTTTTAATCTATGTATATTTTTTGAATTATAAAGTGGGTCTTTTTGACAAATCTGGGCTTACAGTTCTTGCTTTTTCCCTGGATTTAGATGTACTTTTAGTATAATTAATGTAGTTGAATTTAAGTATACTTTTCCCTACTTGCATTGTTAATTCAGTAACTTAGCATTTTTTATTTTCATTATTGGTTTATTAGCTATATATCTATTTTTTTATTTGTTCCCCTACAGTATACTTTTTGTGTGTTTTTACATTGTATTTTGAAGTAAAATCACAGCACTTCTCATATAATGTTACGTATGGTCTGTTTCTCCTCCCTTTTTCTACTAGTACTTTCGCTGTACATTTTATTTACAAAGGTGTTATAAACTTAAGATATATTATTATTTTTGTTTTAAGTAGTTACTTATCTTTTTGAGGAGTTTAAAAAATGAAAAGTCCTTTATGTTTGCATGCATAGTTATCAAATTTGGCATGTGGATTAAAGTTTTCACTTTTTACCTGTTTTCTTTCTGTTCCAAGGACTTCTTTCAAGCTTTTCTGCAAGTCAGGTCTATTTTTGAAGAATTTTATTGACTTTAGTTTGTCTGATGATGTATTTTATCTTCATTTTAAAAGTATATTTTCACTGGATATAGAATTTTGCATTGTCACCTTTCACTTGTGTATTATAAGGAAGTATTTCCGTTATCTTGCATTGTTTTTGATGAGAACTTCACGGTCATCTATTTTTTTCTGTTTTTATGCTTTCTAAACTCTTTAGCATTGATTTTCAGCAATTTTGAGCATGGTTTGTGTAGTTCTCTGGTTTTGGTTTAGTTTTCTTTTTATTTCACTTGGATTTTTTTGAGCTACTTAGATCTGTGGATTTATACTTAAGTTTTTAAAAGAATATTTCTGTTTTCCACTCCCCACAACTCCAGTTACATGAATATTTGACTGCTGTTACTGTCACACAAATCATTCTTACTTTTTTCCTTTAAAAAAAAAAAAAAGACCTAAGTTCTTTTAAAATTGAACCTAAATCTTATAGAAGTTGTGGCTTATGGTGGATGCTGGTGATCAGTATTGTCTCCTCAAATTTGGACTATTTTTTTTTTGTTGTTGTTGTTGCCTGTGCATTCACTCTAGTACTCTGAAGTGTCTCAGTGTCTTACTTAGGACCTGTGGGCTTGTAGCTATATTCATAAATTAATATCTTGAGGTACACTCCTCACTTGTACTAAAGTTTGTTTTAGTGGAATTTTACATCATTGAAGATGCTCTTCATTGTATACCTATCATGTCCTTTCCATAAGTCTTATGGTAGAAATGTCTTTGTGGTTTCAGGAACAGGAATTGATATGCAGCCTTTTAGCAGATTTATTTTTTTTAAATTTTTATTTGCTGCTAGAACGCTGCATTTTTTTTGTGCTAAAATATACAAAATGTAAAATTTACCGTTTTCACCAATAGAAAATGCATGATTAAATGGCACTAACTATATTCACAATGCTGTGAACCATCACCACAAAGCACTTCCAGTACTTTTTCATCATCCCAAACAGAAACTATATCCATTAGACAATAACTCATTTTCCTCTCCCTTCAGCTATGGTCACCTTTATTCTGCTTTAAGAATATGCCTATTCTAGGAACCTTATGTGAATGGAATCATAGAATAATTATCCTTTTGTATGTGACTGGCTTCACTTAATGTAATGGTTCACTTAGAATAAGTTCATCCTAAGTGTTGTAGTATGTATTAGAATTAAAATTTTTTCCAATACGGTTTTGTAAACCAACACTATTCAGTAATCTTAGAAATAAATAAAATTTGCTTCAAAATTAAAAAAAAAGTCTCTAATTTTGTGATACAAATTCAAGGTGTACAACATAATGATTTGACATATGTACACATTGTGAAATTATTACTACAGTTAGCTTAGTTTAACATTCATTATCTTAAATATAGCATTTTTCCTTGTGGTGAGCATTTTTAAGGTCTCTCAGCAGCTTTGAAATATACAATATGGTATTTGTTAATTGTAGTCATGTAGTATGTTTATTTCCAGAACTCATCTGGCAATTGAAAATTTATACCTTTGACCCCAATGAAAAAGAGTAGATCACATATAAGCTATTTATTGCTGCATAATGTATTATCCCCAAACTTAGTGTGCTAAACAACAAACATTTATGGCAGTTTATGAGAGTCAGACATCCAGGATTGAATAAGTTGCATGATTTTCGACCTCTCCCTTAGCATTTTGTGATGGAAAGGGTAGATGCCAGCCCTGGTGGATGTGCTCATCAGTGTGCCCTGAACAAGGCAGTAACTGGAGGGTTTGAAGAGAGGATTGGAAGCTGCTAGAAGCTGAGAACAGTTCCAGGTATACTGCAGATCTGAACTTGGTGCCAGGTGTGGGGAGGAGGGGCAAAATAAGCTCAGGATGGGAGAGAAATGGAGTCCCTTGACTGAAGTCCTCATTTGTGCTTGTCCCATTGTGTCTCTGTTGGTCCCAGTCTTCTTGCTATCTCCTTCCCTTCCTTTTGTTGCTCCTCCTCTGACAGGCAGTGCTACGGCAGCATGACCTCAGAGTCCTGCCACTGGCTCAGGTCCTTTAGCTCCTCCTGTATGTTCTCCAGAACCTCCATCTCTCGCTTGGAGTCCTTGGTTCGGTTCTTCAACATCTTCAAGGGATTGTTTAGCTTCTTTTCCTTCTGCTGCTTCTGCACCCTCTTCCCCTCTGCCTCCAGGAACTTCTGGTAGTTCTGCATCTCCAGATACTCTCTTCATTTGACGATGCCACATGATTTAGTGCTCCATGTTGTAATCTGTGCTTTCAGGGTCTGTCTTGAAGGTGATCTCTCCATGCAGTGCTTGCACTTGATGTAGAAGCAGAAGATGGGCCCAATCAGGTAGGCCTTATTCTGCACTCTCTGTATGTTGAGCTTCTTGCCCTTATAGAATAGGAAAACAACTTTTATTTTTGGTTGGTAAAAACTTCTGAGATTTCACGCAGGTGAATCAAATATAATAAATATTGGGCCTCCCTGTTGGTGCAAGGGGTTAAGTCTCAGCCTGTGAAGCTATCTGCAGCCACTGCCGCTCCGGCCAGGGAGATTCCCACATGGCGCAGCAAACTTCTCCTGCTCGCTGCTCTCTTCAGCAGTGTACTTCAGTTGATCCACCTGTTCTGTTCCCCACTCTCTCTGGTGAATCCGCTTACCACCCCACACCTCTGGGAGCCTACACCCCAGATCTTGTATGCATAAATAAATAAATCTTTAAAAAATGTAATAAATACTGCTTTTCTTAGCACTCTGATAAAATAACTTGTATTGGGACATAATACACCTAAATAAATAAGTATAGAAAATACATTCTGAAAATGTGTGACTTTGAGAATTATGTCTGACTTTCCCCCCAGCTTTGATTTTACATGCTGTGGTGGCCCTGAATAATTGACCCAACTTTCTGTTCACCAGAACTTGCATTATCTGTAAACTGAAGTAGAAAGGCTTCTTTGTCAGAACCATATTTGTTTATATAATCATGTGTTTTGTTTGTTCATTATTAGGTTTTCTGAGCTACCTTAGAAACAAGAACACTTTGTATATAACCTTATGTCTGTAAAATAAGGATTTCAAGTTCTGAACAACCACACACATTTCAGTGCTCTCATCAGTGGTGGAATTGTATTATGTGGTGAGGTTCAGAGCTCAGATTCTCACAAGTTGCTCCAATTTGAACCTAATTTAAAAATGTTAAAATGAAGGTCAAATTAACAATGTTGTGACTATTTCTCTTTACTTACGACTACTTCCCCCTGCTCTATTCCCAGTCGACCTTAATTGGGATTATGTCAAGAGAATCCTTAGATCATTACTTTGTGTTAGTTGTCTTCTTTATGGCATTGAACAAATTCTTATTTATGGTTTATGTTTTTCCAGAAGGAAAAGTCATTTTGGGTATTGGAGATAAGAACTGAAAATATTGCCAACAAATGGGAAAATATTTTCCTGAAACGTTTATTAAACGACATGTCAGGGGAAAGCAGTGTCTGAATCTGAGTTTAAAAGGCACAAATACATATTTTTAATGAAAGAAAAATTTGGGGGTGGTGCCTAGCATACTTACTAGCTTGTAGGTGCTTGAAGAAGAATGCATCAGGGACTGGTCAAATTTCATCATTAGTGATCTTGTTGGTTTTGGGTCTGGATTTCAGCATGCAGAGAAGGCGCCCTCTGTGAGTCTTTCTTAACTGAGGCTTCACTGCTGCATGGTCCAGTCATTTATTTGTGTTTCTTGTGCTTTTGGCTCATTTTGTGTAGTTTTAAGGAATTGCTAACTCATCTCACACTATTCTTGTTTGTTCCTCTTCTGTTTTGAATCCAGATCTTACCCTCTGCCCCTTAAAAATTCAATGTCAGTTAAAAAAATATTCCTCTGAGCTGACTTTCTCAGTTCTAGAAGAGGTAAATAGGTATATTTGGTTCTTGGTTAGAAGCATCCCTGAATATAGTCCTTTTTTGACACTGACTTCTACCTAGCTGTATCTACCTTTGCTGTGGTAGTTACGTGAGATTAAAAAAGAAACTTTTCTGGTTTAACCTTAATTATAGGGTAAATTGGGCAGGGTTACAGTGTCTTATGGTCTCAAAGAATATAATAAAGGATGTTAGAAATAACCTCTATACCTAATTTAAGATTTGTTTACATTGGCGTTTTGTGTTTCAGAAAGTTTTGGAGCAGAGATCCACATACTGTTTCTGTAAAGGGTCAGTTAGGTAGTAAATATTCTAGGCAGTAAGATAGTATGTAAGTGATTGAGCATGCCTTTGTCTGATAGAGACTGAAATTTGAAGTTCATGTGAATTTTACACTATATCTGCACTCTTATCCACTTAAAGATTACAAATTATTCTTAGCTTGTGGACTGTGCAAAAATGGTTTGGACTTGGTTCATGGGCCATAGTTTGTCAACTCCTATTTTAGAAAGGTGATGAATTTGTTTTACATACTTTCCTGTACTACTTATGTACTTAACTGTGGAATTAGTATAAGATCAATTAGTAAATAAGCTTTCACCTTTAAGAAATATTATCCAGCCAGTTTAAGCCTCAGTTGTTTAACATGTAAAAGGGGAATAATGTAAGAATTGTAAATTATCATTCTTTATTATAAACAGTATTATAAACAACCCACTCTGGCTGTTGTAAGCAGAGTAGAGAATTACTGAAGAATATTATGCAGTATATAGAATCAGTGGGAGGGAGTCCTAGTGATACAGATTTGAAATCTAAGCTACTGGGAACTTTCTCCAAAACCATACTGCAGAACTAGGTTTGAGGGAGCCACTGATGCTGAACATTAAATGTCAGGTACTCAACTTGATTGCAGATGCTGCTACTGTTGTCTTTGGTGTTTTCAGTGATTGGAACTCTATGTTGTTTTGACTAAAAAATGACTAACATCACTGCTGCCATCATTAAAAGCCCAGTGTGTCTATTGCCTTGGGCATGCTCTACTCATTGCTTACTTCCAAATCAAAATCGCTTGGAGCTCTGTGTGTTAGAGATAGAATGATGTACTGTGTCTTTAGCTACAAAGTAGGCTGGGAATTTTAGGTCTAATTTCTACTTTAGTAATTAATTACATTAGTAATTTAGGTGTCAGGTCAATGAATGTAGAAATAATTCACAAATAAAAGGTCTGCTGGAACTTGTAGCAGTGACACTTAAGCTTAAAACATCTGTAACAAGCTGCCACTGAAAAACTATAATTTATGAAATGTTTGTATCCTAAATTGGTATGTGAGTTGATTATTTTGAACCTAAAACTCATTTTCCCTTCAATGCAAGAAGGTTCTTGGACTTGTTTCTCAGGTAGCCAAAATAAGGTTGTTTATAAAAGTCAAGTCTTAGTCCATTTCATGGACTAAGTTCATTCATAATGGAAAGATCCCAAGTGTTAGCAGCTTGGGATCCAGTGGCTGTTTGTTCACTGTGAAATAAGTATACTAGATGTGGAGATGAGAGGACTTAGAGTTGCTGTTTATATGGTAGGTTGTGCTATTTAGAATAACACAATCTTCTCTACTGCACTTCTGTTTGCAGTGTCTCTACCTAGGGGGGAGAACTTCTTCCCATTGATATCAGTCATGACCATGGGACTTGCCGTCGTCAATGAAAGATGAGATGTACATCATATCTAAGTGGAAGTTTTAGGAACCATTGGGTGTGTGTGTGTGTGTGTGTGTGTGTGTGTGTGTGTGTGTGTGTGTTTTAATATGGCGATTTTTGCTCATTTTCCTTTGATATGAGAAAGAATGGTGTGAGATTGACTGTGACTTTTGCCAGAATCCCAGAATATCTGTGTATTTGTAGCCTAGGCCAAAGTCAATATAATAAGAGAGAAGTAGATTTTTTCTAATTCTGTTTCAAAGTTGTGTATTTTCGAAGTTGCGTATTTAATCCAAGATCTTTTCAGGCTTGACAGTATTTTAATAGTAATTATGTGTCTGTTTCACTTTGTTAATACTACACTATGGTTCAGAAGTGATGGGTACCTTAGGAAAAATCAGTGCAGTTGCTTCAAACTATACTTTTTCATCATTTATTTATAAGTTTTAAGAATATTCTCAATGAAGCAGGCAAAGTTATTAATTAAAAAATTTTTGATTCTGAGTATGTATCTTTTTGAGAATGTAATGAAACAGATAGGTGTTCATAAAACACTCTTAGGTGCTGAAGTGTGAGGGTTGCACAGGGAAAGAGCACTTGCGTTATGGGTTCAGCTAGCCTCTATGAAATAGCATTTTCACTTGAAAAATTGACTCACTAGGGTTGAGAAATATTTATGGTTGATGAATCATGTTACAAAATTATGGATGAAGAAAAGATCCAATCACATTGCCACACCAGTGAATTTTAATGTAACAATACGAAAAGGTTATCAGTAGGGTTTGATTCTACATTCAGTGTTTAACACACTATCACTTATTTTGGTATAGAATCACAGACTAATATTCCTATCTGTTTGAAAAGACTGTGAAACATTCCTCTCCCTTTGAATTACATATATATGAGAGATTGGGTTTTCTTTATGTATTTCAACCAGAACAACATTACAACCAATTAGATGCAAAAGTAGATGTGATAATGACAATTCATTGTCTTCTATTAAGGTGGACTTAAAAGAGATTTGCAAAAGTATGAACCACTCTTAGAATTTTATTGTTTGTTTCTTGGAAAATGTTTATTTTAAAATAGAAGTTTTACTTGTGTTATGTAAATTTATTTTTAAAATAAATTAGTAAGTGCATTTTAAAGATTCCTCATCATCCTCTAACACTGTATGCAATAATTGAAGACTTAAATGTGGGACCCAAAGCCCTTTAATGCATGGAGGAGAGTGTGGGTAATACATTTCATGACCACAGTGTTGGAGATATCTTTGGGGACTCGACTCTAACAATAAAGGAAATGACAGAAGTGAACAGGTGGTACTGCATCAAATTGGAAGGTCTTTTTCACAACAAAAGAAAATACCAGCAGAATGAGAGGCAGCCTACTGAATAGAAGATCTTTGCATGTCATGCATTTGATAGGGGGGTTAATATCTAAGGTTTGTGGGGGAACTGATGCATCTCAAAAAATGAGAAGACACATGATCCAGTTGAAAAGTGGGCATTGGATATGAATGGCTACTTCTATATCTACCTACCTACCTATAATGGAATACTATTCAGATGTAAAAAGTGAAATTTTGTTAAATGTAGCAAGATGGAGGGAACTTGAGAAAAAATGTGAAGTGAAATGAGTTAGGTGGAAAAGATCTATTGAATAGTTTCCTCTGTGTATGGATTAGAGGGAAACAAAGCAGATGTACAAAACAAAAATAAATGTCTTAGAGGCAGGCACTGCTGTTTTTTTTTTTTTTAAGAAATTCTGCTAACGACTCTTAGTTCTTATGAGGCATGAGTTGTGATGAAATTCCATTTATTCCTTCTTATACCTCCTCTTTCCAATTTTTAACTTTAAAAATATGTTTTCTACAGAGTAAAGATTAGAACCTCCAATTAGTTAGGTACCTCATTTTTTTATAGGATGATTTTAAAAATGGAAAAGAATAATCAATTATTGATAGCTACTCTTCACTATTTACTTTTAAAGATTCATTTTTATTTATTAATGCATACAAGACCTGGGGTGTGGGCCAAAGGTGTGGGAGTGAGAGGATTCACCAGAGAGTGGCGAGCAGAACAGGCAGATCTACTGTAATACACTGCTGAGGGGAGCAACAGGTGAGACAGGAGAGGTCTGCTGCACCATGTGGGTCCAGGGATTGAATCAAGCCAAAGTAGCTGGTGATAGCTTAATAACGCTGAGCCTTTAACCCCTGCACCACCATGGAAGTCCTATTATTTACTATTTAATACAAGGAAGAAACTCTTGTGTTGTGTCTTTAATTCTTTGTTATTAAAGGAGAATCTGGCACTGACAGTTGTTTCTAGACCATATTCTAGAAACATTGTTTCTTCTGTCAGATGTTGTGTTTTATTAGCTTCCTTTTTTTGTTTTGCTGCTTTACCTTTTCAGGTTTTCATATTAGTAAAATTTAAATTCTTGGGTGTCTGACAAGCTTTTTTTTTTTTTTTTAATTTTTTTTTTTTTTTAATTTATGCATACAAGCAGGGGTACAGGCCAGAGGTGTGGGGTGGCGAGAGGGTTCACCAGACACGGAGCGGGGAGCAGAACAGGCAGATCAGAAATACACTGCTGAGGGGAGCAGCGGGCGAGGCAGGAGAGGTCTGCCGCACCATGTGGGATTCTCCCCGGCCGGGCGTCGAACTCGCGTTGCCGCTGCCGACAGCTC